>DWPA01007465.1:0-10321 GCA_018251375.1 Calpodes ethlius | reverse complement strand
TGTTGGTCGTTTCGCAACCACATGAACCTGAAGAAGACAGCAGGCATTCGCTGTATTCAGAGAGATCAGAACAATCGTGAGAGAGGAGAGAGAAAATTAGGGGAGTCCTATTCAGCAGTGAGAGATAGAACTAAATATTTCTTCTGCAATGACACTTTTATGTACAGCTTTGTACAACTGACTGTATCAGATGTGCAATGACAATGAAAATGTATTTTTTGCTGTCATTTGCACATTCTGTGCAAAATTAATGAAACATTGAGCGTTCCGTTTCGTGGCTCTCAAATAAGAGTGCAAGATTTTACAAATGTTGGAAACGAGTGTCTAAATAATAGATTGTAATTATATTAATATGGTAATGTATTATTGCGCCTGCCTGTAAAACATTAAATATTTCGGCTATAATATTAGGCTACTAATTAGCAGTGTTTCCTTATCATCAAATCTCTTATATGCATATTTTTCGAGTCTTGTCCAGAAACTATATAAACTTCTTCCAAGAAAAATAAAAACATCTGACATTTAATGTACTATGAAGGACATACTAAGTGAGTCTTCTGCTAATGTCTATTTGTGGCGTTGTGTTAAAATCGTGAGCGATGCAATAGCTTGCGGTCTCAGCGTTCACGTTTAATGTACCAGAAAATTGCTACATCTGACACAGACGTTCAAATTAAGATTGCGTTAATCTTAAGTTGTCTTTAGTATTCAACGAAATCCTGTAATTGATCTGAGAACATTCTTCTTGTTAATCATTAATTTCATGGTTACCTAACTCTGTTCCAGTGTACATAACGATATAATGTTTTATTCTGTGGTCGCATTTGTTTTTTTTTCGAATGGACTGTTATCGGCTCTGATAGCGTGGTAGTCTGTGACAATATATTTTGATTTGACATCTTCTGTCTGATGTATTATAGAAAAAACGAATCTAAAAGTTAATGCTTTTATCTAAAGCCATATCTAATATTGGATACATTTTTTCCCGGACGCATATTCCCTTGAGATAATTTGTTGTTTATATTTTTGTGATGAAATATAAAATTATAATAATAGTATGTCATCTAAAGCGTTTACATAGATTTTAGTTAGATTACAAATCAATTTCTTTATTAATATCTCCACTATTAATTTATAACGTTCCTAGATCTTTTATTAGATCATATAAAAAAATATGATATTTCTAATCGTATGACATGGCACAACCAAGTTATAGGTTATCAATAGGTTTATTAGGTCGAATTACTTTTCAATATCTTCTGATAATTCTTGTGATGTGTACGCACCTTTATCTTGAATAATTTTGTATAAAAATTGGTATCATGATTACGTCGGCTCATATTTCTCGAAGCATATCTCACATTCGGTTAGACTCTAGGCTCAGAATAAATGAAACCGTTTGTAGCACATTTACACAAGATCTTCCGCGTATCTGGTACACATATTCATGAACCGCTATGAAGTGACTGTGCTCGTATTCACTTTGAATTTTTCTACAAATAGTTTATACTACATTGTCAGTATAACTTGGAATTTGCGTCTTCAAGTAGTTTAGTAAATTGTACAGTTCATCTCTTGTAATTGTATTCTTAATTAAATCGCACGTTGTAATATTTTCCATTATTCCTTCATGTAATATAGTGTGTAATAATATTTCAAAAATAACTGCTATGTAGATGTTCTTTGTTTGAATCTCTAATTGGTTAATCTTTGGATTATCTTCACCAAATACTCTAAATACCTTTTTTATGTACTTTTAGTAATTGCTCATTACTTAGTTTAATCTTTGTTATGGCAATACTCTAATATGTCTTACATTTTGGCTAATCCTTTAGTGAATAACGACTAAAGAATCATTTCTCATGTCCTAAACTGTCGTATCTTTTAAGTTGGGCCATAATAGCTATACACAAAGTGCAAATTTTCATCAAAAATGATTGAGTAGTTCTATGGTTCATAAAGGAGCAACATCTTGACACGATATTTATACACATATTTTATAAAATAAATATACACATACTATTACTACATACAATATGATTATTGAGCAAGGGTAACGTTATAAAATATTATAACAACTTGATGTTGCCCGCGGCTTCGCCCACGTTTGAGAAAAGAACAATAAAAAGGTTGTCGATTCCTTTCTATTGTCAGTTGTTAGGCAACGCTTTGTTATTAATTACTTTAATTTGACTAAAATATAAAGGTTAAACAACCTTTACACAGAAATGACATGTTTTTCGCAGTGAAAAGTAGCCTATGGTACTCGTCATCCTCCCAACTAACTCCTCACAAAAAATATAACAATGCATTTATAGTATTAGCAAAGATATAGGGTTTCTTGACATTCAATTGTCTTTAGTTATAAATCAAGCTTATTGCTGTATTTAACATGCATTCATAGATCAGCTATTTCTCATATCTCTGATGGAAATACAGCCCAACACGATAATAATATTTGCGTCCGTAATCACATTAAACCGATTCTCGTTAAATATAATCTTCTATTGTCGTCAGCTACTAATCTGTACGTGGATCACGTAGTTGAATTAGTCCAGCCACCGAGCCGGTTATATCGCATTAAACAATTAACGTTTCATTGGCTGAGTCCAGATTAATAAACTGAAGATAAAATGTGTTCTATCGGAACTTCCAGCTCCAAGTACGAACGTGATTTTAATTATATTCTATGCTACTAGCGATTAGTTAAATACATATAAAAAGGTTGTATGAATAATGATATTTAATTAAACATATTATAATTGTATGCAAATATTGTAAGAAGCAATATACATACTTCCTCGGTGAGGTTGGCGTAAACGATTTCAATACAATCGCAACATTTTGTTTACATATGCGGATGTTAAATTGTGTTCTTGTTTTAGAAAAAAAATTGAAAAGAGATCTTTGAAAATTCTGTTTCTTTCTGTTTACTGTGAAATATCTGAACCTACAGAGATTTCGGTCAATTTAAGATCGATTAGTTAATCAGTATATAATATGTCTATCATTGATCAAATTTTCATATCCAAATTTGCTTGCATGTAAAAATACAACAAATACTCTCATTTACGTCAAATCTTTTGAATGTATTACCATTTCAGAAAGGTGGCTCATTAGAGGAGAGGAGAAACAATAAATGTAATTACCCAAGATAAAACAATACCTACATTGATTACAAATTTATTTACAATTTCTGTTATGTTCATTCAAAAATATATTTGTCATCTAGATAAATAATAAAACATTTTAACAAACATAATTATCCCTTGAAGTGATTATCTATACAGTGCCTTCTATTTAAATAATCCAAATCGTTATTCGAGTGAAAAGTAATTAAAAAAAACCCGATTGAGAACCATCTGTATTTAAGTCAGTTAAAAATCTCGAAATCCTTTATTCACTTACATTCCGCGGTCTCTTTACAGAAAACACTGTATTGTAGTCACGTACTGCCAACTTGGATTTAAGCTGACTGAGCTCAGTGTGGTCCAATGAACCGGCTCGCCTCGTTAAAAATTACTGTTAACATGAAAAATAAATTAAAGCTCGTAAAGTTCTCTACATTTTTAATTCAATCTTTGGTGATATTTAACTAGTACACTTCTATTGTTTTATTGTAACAAGTTTTATTTGGCCAATCAATTCTGATAAAAGATCATTAGATAAAATTACAACTATCTATCTATCTAGCAGCCTTTTAAAGTCTTCTGCTGGACATAGGCCTCCCCTAATTGGATAATTTACAACTAATATAGTCAAAATGATTAAGTAAATTTAACTAAAATCAGAGATCGAATGATTGGGCCACTAGTGATAATGGCAAGTGTTATATAAATTCTCATAAATTTGTTATGTGTATTGTATGTATAATGATGCCAAAACTTTTGATTGTGAAGCTGCTTGCAAAGCGAAAAATTCCCGCAAAAGCAGAGATGTGACAGATAAATGTGAACACACATTTTCGATGGGATTTGAGTATTTAAGGACATTATAACTTATTACTATAAAAGTTGAGACTGAGACTTACGCCCGTTTTCTATAAACTATCTGAGTCTTACTGCACAAATATGATCATACTAGAAACTTTGCTAGCAGTTTACATAAAATATAGATTTGTAGTGATCAAATTGATTTACAAGAGTTTAACGGTTACTAAAACAAAGGATAATGTTTCAATTGTACCACGGCAAAAATGGGTAAGGAGTTCTGTCGCCCTGGGCGAACGAATATGGATTTCCACTTAATATGAAAAATGAATAGATTGTTATCCCAAGTAATGATTATATAGATTTTGGAGACGGGATGTTCAATAATCCATCCATCAATTTGGTTATAAACTATTTTGTAAGTATAGATGAATAGGAAAGAAATAAATACGCTTCTTTTTCTTGACATAGCGTCGGCGTATCATTACAACCCATAATTGTCCGACTGTTGGGCTCGAGTCTCCCCTCATGAGATGAGTGGTATAGGCCATAGTCCACTACACTGGCCAAGTGCGGATTGGCAGACTTCACATACCTTCGAGAACATTATAGAGAACTTTCGGGTGTGCAGGTTTCATCCGTACTTACGCCAATATCAGTCAAGATGCCATGTTAATATCAATATCATATTAGTCTTTAACAGGATATTTAATAACCTATTTTCATTGTCGTATATTTTATTTATATTCAGAGTTTAAGTAGTTAGTACTAGAGCAAGAAACCTAGTTCCAGTCGCGCATCGAAGCTGACTCAATCATTCTTCAGAACTAACATAACTTTTTATCCATGAACAGTTTTTGACATGATTTGATCTGTTTACAGCCAGATAATCGTTAGTCAAATTATAGGAATACAAACCGAAACTATCCACCTATATCGAATAATTATGGTATCTCATGCAGTGTTACGGCATAACTCGAATAACAAGCTATGAGTATATTGGCTTTGGTCAAACGTGAACGTAATTGGATCTAAATGTATGTAGATAATTAACGCATTGTTCATTTCATGTAATAAATAGCAAATTATCTGCTGTCATTCAATGTATCCATTTTAGGATTACGGACCTCAAATGGAAAAAATGGCATTAGGTTCATCCATCCATGTCTATTAAGATACATTTTCTCGGGAACTCATGGAGGTATAACTTTGAAATTAAAATCCAATACTTCGGGACTGCAATCTCTCGAACTTCACTCAAGCCTGTAAGTTAATGCAATCAAAAGTTACTGCCGTTTATACCATACTTTGACATTTTCAAGAGAAACACAATTAATAAGATACTTCCCGTTGACCGAGATTCATTAATTTTGGCAAAAAGCAATATCTCATATATAACAAGAGTAGAGATAAAAATTGAAAAAAATCATAAATTTATCGACTGCGACTTATTTCAATAAATGGGGACAATAATCTTCTAAAGAAAAATTCAATTTGTTACTCCATTAAGATTATCTTTTCATTTCGATAGGGCAACGATCGATGCCTTCAAGTATAGTAACTTCAACTTCTCCGACACTGCAAATGTCACCTGTTAAATCATTTTCATGTTGATAAAAACATCGTACAACCTTGGCTGAGTATCATCAATTAAACTGGATGGAACAAAGCAGCGTCCTCTCCAACAGCTTTTCTGTTCCACATATGGCACATAGGCAATAATAATAGAACCTCGTGTATTTTAGCAAGGTGCATTTAAGGAGAGGTTTACTTGAACTCATTCATGCAGATCGTTGCCCCAATTTACAAGGACATATTGCACCAAAGAGGCCACCGAAACGTTATGAACACCAAAAACACAGTGAACACGGTGGTTAACTAACTTTACAAAACGTTATACGTTAAAGTTAACACGAAAGGGCCTTCTCTGTAATGACGAGAGATTCGTGCCCTGTAGCGGGCCATTAGTGGGTTGAAGCCAACTCATAATTGAGAGCGCTTCACAGTAGTTTGCTATCCTAATTAAATTCACGCCAAAGAAAATAAACTTTTCGAGTTAAACGCCAATTACTCTACGTAGAACTAAATTGGTAACATTAAAGAAAATCTACTAACATCCAACTCAACTAGTTTAATTTAGATCACACAAAGGAACCGAGCAAATGGTTTAAAACGAGCAACGCTTTAACAACCTTTCTTTCTTCTGCAACACAATTTTTCCAACGACATACAGCGATCTCTGGATCACAGTGTATTTTCAATCTTATAAATTAGATTATAAGGGTCAAAATAGATTTTTTAAACATAAAAACGAACTTTAATAATTTGCTACTTAGGCTCAGTCACATGCGCCAATGAGTTTATGAATGAGGAATTTTCTTTTGATATTTAAGTTTATATTGCATATTGGTAGGTAACCTACATTTTCTATATAGGTATTTATTTATTAACCAAGACAAGGGCTCACGTTTCTTGTATCACTTGAAGCATAATGTCACCAAATATATGTATATATTTTAATAAGGCGCATTAAGTAAAAAATGATTATTAGTGTTTAAAAACAATGTAGCTACGGAGAGATCTGATATTTGATATAGTTAAAATTTACAAAGGAAAAAATACGGAACACTGAATGTAACGTACACATTACAAATATATTTATTGAAGAAAATAATATGTCATTAAAACTGACAATATAAAGTGACAGTTTGTAATATTGAATTACAGTTGAATATTGATTGCTGAGCTGGTCTCTTGTAATTATGGACACACACACATGTACACATGTACTAAACATGTATAAGGAATATGTAATTGTCATACGGGTCGAATACAGCAGCTCCTTTTTCGATTTTAGTTAAAAATATCTTAAATCACATAAAATGATTGTCACGTCACGATTCAATTACTTGAAGATTCAACTGATCTTTCCGTCTAATAAATAATCATTAGTACGTTACGTACGTGTATATACTACAATAACGTTTTTTTTCCTAATCATTATGTGTTTCTAAGTGTTAATTGATTTGCTAAAAGATTTATTTATTTCAAATTTTGTAGCAATGTACTATATATTTATATAACTATGCTTCCGTAGCCCTCTTCATGAGAAAATATATGACTCGCATATTTCTTAAAAGTATTATAGATTATGTTATAATAAGTTATCAAACTCTATCAAAAGAATTCAATTATATAAGTACTCTTTCTATAAAAACATTAAACATTGCGTCTTAAAAGAATACTCAATATTTTGACTTTATTATTAATAAATGAAATACTCGTGAATAAATATAAAATAAAAATATAATAATAAATATCTTTCAGTTTGTCAATTTGACCTGCCACCATTGCACCATGACTAGGAATAAATCGCTTAGTTTCATTTTCACTTACTATTTAAAGTTTGTAATTAACTTGCAATGTTTGTTTGTGTCAAATCTTGCAAGCTGAATTAGAACTATTTCTTCTTATTACATAAATTTGACACACTGCGTTAGTTCCCATAACAATGCATCTTTATGACTTGTATAAACGAATTACACTTAACACTGGCTCTAGAAAAGGGAACTTCTCAATAGTTACAAATAAAAATATTAACAGAACAATTAATACATATTTTACACTAAAGAAACGTTTTCTTTGTATTTAAACTATTAATTTTTATTTTTCACTAGCTGTACCCTGCGCGCGTTGCTTCGCCAACAACCAAAATATATTTGAAGCGAAGACATGACACCATTATTTAAATCATTTTGAGCCATGACAGTGGCGCTATCTGTTGAAAATTGGTTGTACCAACTCAGAAACCTTCGCAGGCTCAAGCACGATAACTTTGCTAAAGATCATCACATGATCATATGCATAGTTTACGATTCTATAAAGGACATACAGATAAACATTCATTTATACGTTCGGGGGACCAATGTTCGAACCACTCAGCTATAACTACTATCTATCTGCTAATATAATCTTAACATTAATATGTATCCTCTTTTGCAGGTAGCAGTTAGGGGTGCACGCACGCAAAGATGTCGGCGACTAAGTACTCGCATCCATTTCTACACGGCTTGAAGCCGCTACCGGAAGGACATGAAGACGAAATTCAGCAGATAAGAGAATGGTATTGTTTTTAATAATAATTAAATTAAATATTTGTTAAGATCTAACCACTGCTTTGGCTTCCGATTTTCAAAACCTTTTTTTTTAACTTGAAATGTTTGTTAGGTTGTTTTTAGTCAGTAGTTTAGTGTTCTGAATTAGAACTACTTCCTCGTATTCTATGTAATTGGAATTTGATACACAGGTTAGTTTCAATGATAATTCATCTTTATGACTAGGTATGACCTGATAATTCGTTATAAATCACTCCAGATGAAGAAACTCCTCAATGGTGAACAGCCTGGTTACTATTTCTGTTTTGCTGTTTATACAGCATAATATAATTATTAACACGATTTTATAAGCGTGTTCATAATTTTTAAACTATTAGGAATCAGATCAAAAACCCTGGGGCTCACATGATTTACACAAAGAAAGAATAAAATTATTCTGTATTTGATGTACTGTATGTTTTTCTGCAAGTAGCTACTATTACCAGAAATTATTTATATCTGTATAAAACATACCACACTTATATTAGGTCCTGGTTACACTCAGCCAATAAGTTTGCGTAATACAGAAAAAAAATAGTAATAATAATGATTATTAGTTAACTCAATGTATTTTAATGGAATGTAAATCGCGATAGGACATCGAAAAAGATAATACTAAAGTATACAGAATATGAGTGAGTAGTGAATTACTCCGAATATTTTGTTAACCATATGAATAAAATATATCCATAAACTTTCCACCAATATCGATACATATTCATAAAGGGATTATAATTATAACGTTAAGAAAGAACATGATAAATGATGAGTGGGATCGTCCGCAACAATTTGAATAAGCAAAATATTCTAGCAGCTGTTCTATTTAGTCTGATCTAAGCGAGTATGTAATAAGGCTGAAGTATTGTTCCTTAGAAAGGTCCTATCGATTCGGATTGAGGCTGCCAAGGAATTCCACTTTGCATACAGAAGACGACAGACAATGCGAATAGTTTGCTGCGACTTATCCGCCGGTTATAGCAGTTATATAAAAAGTAGGTTTAGATTAAAAATGGCTGGTTTGCAAAGACCTTGTGATATGACACATTCATTAATAATAGTAATTATTGTGTCCATTGTTATCACCTTGTTCTTTTGGTATTTCTGAGATCTAAGTACGGTGGAAATTTATCTTTAATTGGCTAATCTGTATGCTCATATAAACAAATTATTAGATAACCGCGTAAAGGCATGTCGAGGGCCTCCGGTCCCATAAAACCTCTGACGCTTGAGTTGGCCATTAACCAACTACGCTGGAACAGCGTGGTAAAGAATAGTCTAGGCCTCCTCGGTTACGATTGCATGTAGGTCATTAATGGGTTAAAATATTATAAAATTGTAAATGAGTAAAGATTTTTGTAAGAATGCGTACTGAAGATCTTTGTTTATTACCTATATATTTGTGAAATGCAACATTTCGCTGTTAGACAATGTATGGTACATTGTTAAGACAGAAGTACGTAATCCGAAAACTGCTAAAAGTATGATGTTGATTTATAATGAGAGAAGCAGAGATAGATTTCCAAGTGAGGTCACTTTCTACCGCACAGCCAATTAAGAAAACGCGGCTAAGCTTACATAATAGGCACAATTTGATGAAAGTTGGTTAAAACTGGATTCAGAACAGTCAAATAAAGTAAAAATCTTGTTTTAGCGTTAAAATATTAGGGTTTACGACTGCAACGACCTATTTCTGAGGATTCCGCAGTTTTTGTATTTAGAACGGGCTATATAATATTTCGAGAAGAAGGCTTAAAACCGATACCGTTATCAATGATTATTCATGTAAGCATGGGTTCTTTATACCACTTGGAATATTTTTTATAATCAAGTCTTTCTTATTTCCCACGAAAAATTAAATAAACCGGTTTAATAATGATATGATTACATAAAAATAGGGAATCCAATTCATTCATCCATTTAAGAAAAAAACAGATGAGAGTGGAATAAATAACTTCTCATTAGTCGGCTGTGGTTGTGTGCAGGTTTTGTTGGTTACTTATTTGAGTCTTGTGGGACTTTCACACGCAGTTATTGCGCTAAAGTCACTTGTGTATACGTGATGTTTGGTAAGGAATTTTGCATGTATATAGTGTAAAATTTCTCATTGCTAGCCATTTGGAAACAAGTGACAATCTAATCGTATAGGGCATGGGGGGGAGGGCAGAAGCGAACTTGCATTGCGTTCGGGTGTACATTAATTATGTTATTGTACTATTATATATGATATCATGACCCTCT
>DWPA01007464.1:0-10321 GCA_018251375.1 Calpodes ethlius | reverse complement strand
GACCGACTGCGAGCGAACCCACGCGATTCACGGGAGCCGGAACGGCACCCCGCCGCCCGTCGCCCGCTGTCGGCACCCCTAAACCCCGCGACCCTTCGCTGCCATTATTGTTTCATATTAGATTCAAAGGATCACATCAAGAGCTTAGAAGATTTTTAGATGGGTTACCTTTTCCGGTCGGGCACGTTGTAAATTTACTTCCACTTCTAGATATGGGTCAACTACGAATATAATAATGTGAATGAAATATTATCATTAGAGATTCTTTTTGTGATCGTGTAGGCGGTAGGTGACGCTAACACTGAGTGGTAATATAATTATGTTGAACAAATTTATTATGTTAGGAAGTCTAGCTTAGCGAAGCTAGTACACGCCACTTTGGTAAAAAAGTAACCTAAATAAACAAAAACATAACTCAGAATCATGATAGTCGACACTCACAATAATAAATGATTTTGGATGAATCACAGTGAATTAGAATTTAATTTACTTTACGCCTGTGTATTTTATATTTGGAATAACAAAAGATTTTACTGGTTAAGCTCGAGTACAAAAAAACGGTGTTTGTTTGAAGTTGGAGGATAATAAAGATAAAATATGTATATATAATTCCGAACACAATTCTTAGTTGGACACTGACCACTTTATCTATTCGAATTAGAGCCTCGTGGTAGAGTAGTTATGCAGTAGCTATCTTCAGTGTTTTATGCATTACTTACAAAATCTTTGTTTACATAGTCACAGAATGAGCTCTTTATATTTCATCTTTTTAAATACTGCTTTATACCAATATAGTTTATTTCGAGACTAACCAACTTTGAAAACACTTTTAGCAATCTTGACGCGACAGGTCAGAAATCGCGACTTCGTAGAGAGCTTAGGGTTCTTCGAAGCTCGAAATGACCTTTCTCTTATTTTTGTTCTATTGGCACAATAAAAAATCACCGTAAGCTAAATTAGAGTTGTAGGGTTAGGAGTTAGGGTTTCGACTTTTTCAACTCCACATTCCTATATCCTTTGTTCTACGGGTTTTTGGTATATTTAGTACTGACTATATAGCTGGCAATACGTTAGACACTGCCGTGGATAAATTTTCGCATCAAGAATAAATAATGGACACATTTTTTTGTCAACGTTGCGAAGCTCTTTTAATTTCATTATTAGGTATGATATCGGTGTTATTTTATTTATACCAGTTCACAATCAGATTATTATTGAAACACATCTGTGTGAAGCTGTGTACTTGTGTACGTTTAAATTACAATAGTGTGTGTTAGTATGTTAATGTGTAACCCTTAGCTTTATTATTTAAAGCAAAGTAATAATTTAATGAAGATAATATTTAAATCATATATGTAATATATCAAACTATATCTGAAGCCCTTAAAGCTTGGCGGTTCTGTCGATACTTATTTCCGTATTCACAAAAATATGAAGTCTTACAGTGAAATATAAAGAAAGGATCATTTGTTTGTAGTCCTGTCTGCTTCACTCTAATTTCTTGAACGATGCCAAAGACAGGGATGGAAATATGAACAATATGAAGCTCATTGTATTTTTCGTGAATACGGGGTATGTGATGTAAGTGGAAGGATGGCACTTAATGCGAACAATTTCTTCCTTTGGAGGTTACGTAAAGCCGTTGGTTCCGATTTTAATCATTAGACATCAATCGTTAGGCTGTTTGGAAGGCCGTTGGGCGACTTAAATGCTTCTGGTGCTTGGGATAGCCACTAATCTCTCCACCAATCCCCACAGGGTAAAGCATAAAGGTCCAAGCATAAAAAAATTGGTTTCGTCGTGATATAATTATAATTTGATTTTATTGATTAATTCACTACTGCTTGATATCTTAAATTATAGGGCTTGATATGGTTTAAGTTGTATATTTAACTTGATTGATAAACTGCTGATAAATATTTTTTTTGGAGTGAGCTCACATAAGTCTTGGTGCGACTGTTTTGCACGGCCGTGTCTAACGTAGTACTAAAATTATTGCAATACAATTAAAATTATCGCGCGGCTCCTGTACATCGTTGACTCAATAAGATGTACCTTGACTGACTACATGACTAATCTAATCTACACTGACATTCTTAACGTTCACAGTCCTCTTCTATTGAGTAATAACATAGTGATATTATTATTAACACTTAACTAGAGATCGTTCTGTACTCGAAATTCGACCGTAATCCATAATGTCAAAGTGTTAGTTCACATTGACAGTTTTGAATCTTTCAAACTCTTTTCAGATTGACTATTACCATAAACAATAGAGTATACCTGTGTCTTATTATCCGTGTGTGAGTGTTAAATATGTAGTGTGTGTAATGTTTGATTAAATGTAGGTATATATGTGTCTTATTATTATCAGTGTGTGTGTTAAATGCATGGTAGTGTGTGTAATGTTTTATTTATTGCTCTATTGCATATTTAAGCATTATTATTGAAAAATATTAGTGTACTGTGCTACTCCTATATATAAACAATAAGTATGCCAAATTTCATAGTCCTCCGTCTGCGCAATTTTCGTAAAAAGGGATCCAAAGTTTTTGCTTTACGTACACGACTTATTAACAATAAACTCTGCTATAGTGTACAGATGTGGGTGATGGGACATGGTTACACTGATAGCTCATTTGCTAACTTTATTCTACTAAAAACAAACGTATTAGCTGGTAAAGTTAATTTAAGCATATCTTTTTTACTTTATCCTTTCCTTTTCAGTAAGATGTTTAATGTTTCATTTGTTTATGCATTTTATTGACGTATACAATTTTATATATGCGTGGTTTTATTATTATTGATGTTTTTTTTTCTTTATTATATTATTGTTTTCACGTACTAAATTTTTTTATCTACACCATGGGTGGAATGAAAAAGAATGCATCTTGGAATTAACTTTGCCTTTCGTAAACCTAATTTGTATGTTATACAATAAAGTATTAATACCTATATAAAAAGGCGGACGACCAACTCGTAGCTTGATTGATCGGTCGTTTCTAAGTAGATATTCTGAGTTACCAAATAGGAAAAATACCAATAAAAATAACGTTTTAACTTTTTTTTTAAAGTTATTTAAACTTCAACGGCAGCGACTTCTTTGTGTTTCAATTTCAAGCGAATATATATGCTAACGGAGAAGAGATTAAATTTTTGTTATAAGTATATTGTGGCTAAATTAATAACATAATATGTATTTTTTTTAACCTTTTATTTATTTTTCCAAAATATTACATTTATTTTTATATCAAAGACGGTTCTATCCACTTTTTCGACATATCAGAATCTATTTTTTTTTCATAACATTGAATGTTATTTTAAAATTAAAAAAAGATTTACTTAAACTTATACGGAGTAGTTTAACATTGCTATATTTCAACAATTTCGATAATAACAGGACTATTATTATTATATTTTTACTTTGCGTTTTGATTACATTATAAAGAGGTTTACAAATGTTTAAGTTACTCGTGAGCCTCCCTCACTGAACGTATTTAGGGTACATAAATGGCCGCTTTCGCCCGCTTTGAGAAAGATTGCTTTAGGAACATCAATTTTGTAGACCCAACAAAAGATACCCTACATTTCTTAATGCACGGTTTTTATCTTTCTTTCACTCTCTCTCATGGCCATACATTCTTAATAGTGCCACTATCATGGACTTATAACGCTTTGACGGTTAGTTACTTAATGTTGGCCTAAATTGAAGCATGAAAAATATATAAATAATACGTGTGACAATATCGTGGACAAGTGTGGGAATGTTTTTTGTTAGTAGAAAGTTGTACCTACCCGGTTATAATAAACAATGTATTTTTTCTATATGTACCTAGTAATCTTTTCAACATATTTAGGTAGCCTTCAAAAGTTTTCTTGAAATGGTTACATATTACGTAAGGCTATTGTGGTTCTTTTACCTTTATTATTGTGTGGCCATTACTAATAGTAATTATTTTTAAAAGCTTTTATATAACTTTGTAATGCTTGTTAGTTATTATGTTTGTTTGGGTCAAACTTTGCAACCCAAGTAAGTTCTACTGTTCCTCTTATCTATCTATCTTCTTTAAGTTGAATTTTGACACATTGCTTTAGTTCTGATGATAATACATCGTTAAGATAAGTATGTTCTGATACTGAGTGTACTCAGGGTTAGTTTCAGTGCAGGAACTCTTAAATGGTTAACAGTTACAAACTTTTTGCACTATAAAAGCGTGTTTTTATTTTTTTATTTATTGATTTATTTTATTAGAAATTCTACAATTCCATTGCGCCACAGTTCATAGAATCTTTAGTTCTTATTGACGAAATAGTATAAAAAAAAAACATAAGACCTGTATATACCTTTGATTATGAAAACATAATAAAGCGTAAAAATAGAAAGTGAGGTTATGTTATCCACTCAGATACATCCCTTATACCCGACAGCGCTTAGATATAAGGACTTGACCTGAAATGGAAACTTAAAGGAAATATGTTTTCCTTGTGAATGTAGCAAAGTCTCATATTTCAATCCTGTAATTGACGAACGACCGCAGTGCGAAGCTCTTGCCGATTTTTTTTATAAAAAGTACGGGAGTGAACGATGGAGAAGAGTCCTAATGATGATTTAGTGATAAAGAGATATACACCTACAAAACATCAATCTTTAGACGGAGTGACAAGCACCTAGAAGCAATGTCATGTTTGGAGTTGGCCACGGAATACAAAGAATTAGGTAAGTGTAACTTAGTTGAATAGGTATATTTTATTTTTCTAAATATTTTTTATACTAGCTCGTGTTCTGTATTTAGTAATTAGGTACGGATATCCAAGTTAGTCGATGTATCTTTAGGATTCACATAACCATTCAGTAAAATATCATTCCTTCCTATCGAATCAGAATAATATTACAAATTGAATGTGAAAAACATACATACGCGTTAAACGGTTGCTTGGATGTGGCAGCATGAATGAAAACCGACTACGATGCGGCATTGCAAAAATCGATATGCGCTAGGTGGGTAGCAGCGGGGACTCGGGCGGAGGCGAGTGAATAGCTCGCGGTTCAGCGACCGCGAGCGGGGCCGCGGTCCGCGCACGCGCCAGGGCGGGCGGCAGCGGGGCGGGCGGCGGCGGCGGCGGCGGTCGATCGCCAGTCGCGCCCCGGCCGCGGCCCGACCCCGTGCTGCCTCGTGCCCCATGCCGCGCCCGCGTCGCCGCTAGCGTCGGCATGGCCGGCGAGCCGCCCGCCGCCGCACCGGCCCTCTAGCCGCGGGCAGGTGAGCGCGCCGAGCCGTCCGTCCTTCCTGCCGCCGCGATCTCTCGCCTGCGCCGGTGACCTTATCACGTCGTCGGGAAGTTTTGAATAACTGGACTTCCGCGGTATCGTGCACTCCGCAACGCGCCGGTCGGCGAGGACGCGCGGCCGCTTGTTTACAGTGGGTGCCGCGGCGCACCGATATAGCGGATGGTAAACAGCGCGGAGTGGCAGGCGCCTCAATGAGCGCGCTATAAATACGCGCGCGCGACCCTCACCCACTACCCTCCAAACGCTGTTTATTTTCGCGTCGCTTCGCAACGACGCGTCTTCCGCGCTTCCTCGCTGACCGCGGCGGCCGCGGGGCGCGCCCGGGCTGCGCCCTGCGCGGCGGCGCGCGCTTCGGCCGCCGTGGGCGCCGTGGGCGGGCGGGACACGCGACGCGAGTGCGAGAGGTCGCGGCGTTTTCTCCCGTCGCAGAACGGCACCATCTGACGACGGTGACATAATTTTCAGCTCACGAAGACGTAAACATACGTCGTAGAAGAGACCCGCTACGTCATTACCGTAAAAGTTTACAATACCGTGGAGTACTGTAATACGTTATTCAGTAAATCGATTAGAGGATATAGTATTGCACCGTGAAAACTAAAACTATTGAATGTAACCAGTTGAGGTTCGGATTAAATCGGGGAAATAGTCGCGGAAATGTGGTAGGAGCCGGACGCGCCGGACCGTGTCGCCGTGTAAGTGTACTTTGAGAACGAACGTGAATATAAATTGAAGAAGAATTACGATTTCGTGCAATAAGCGTGTAATGAACGTGGCGCTATGAGTCACCGTCGAGTCGCGAGCGCGCAGTCGCCGGCGTAGCGCCCCGCGGCCCGCTGCCGCCCGGTGCGTACCTTCCGATGCTGAGCTCGCCCGATGTACGTGCTATGGTACGTACTCACCTAGCTCGGGACGCGCTTAGAGATTCTCTTGAGACCCCATTGCGGCCATTCAATGAGACGCCTAAAACTAGGCGAACTTTTATTTAGCAGTCGCTCGTATCTAGTTATTTTGTAAATCAAATGTGGATGGACAAACCACGTAAACTTCTTTGGTAATAAGGTCACTTCTAAAATTAGGTTGTTCTCTTCAAATAATGTTTAGGTCACAACCAAACATCAGAATACTAGTGTGCCATTCAGGGATCAAGCCGGTACCGGAAATAAATGATGCATGTGTGCAATGTATACAGCAGTGTACTCGTATCTACAGGTTGCAGCTGCTAGCGGTGGGCGGCGGGCGGCGGGCGGTGGACCGTGTTCCCCCACAATTTTGCTCGATTTTAATTATCGTCTGTAGGGTTATATTCACAGAAGGTACAAAAACACCGCGAATCGGAGAAATCTCAACCACGTCATAATTTATATGAGCTGTACGCATCTTTCAACCTTAACCTCACAGGATTTTGTATAATAATTTATATTTATAAAAATGTATCAGTTGCAGTAATTTGCAGTGTTCAATTTAATGATACGTGACTTCGGATTATGTATGTGAGTAGATGGGAGTCTACGAATATATTTAAAGAATGTAAAAGAACTAGCAGTTCATTAAGCTTTTTTTCATCTCCTTAAATCATACTTAAAAGCTTAAATCATACTTATTTGTTTCTTAAACCTTTAAGAGTAGCAATTCACTAAATAACAAAGTAAAATTGCGTTCGGTCCCGCTTCGTCCCCTCCTGCGTGTTACCTACTTCGACAGCAAGTAGGTACGTGGATCTCAGATATTAGGTTAAGGAACCGCTTGAGACGCATTACAACTACGATGATGACATAATTACGTTTTAAAGCCGGGAATTTAATTTTGATTTTGTAATTTGAAGTAGAATTTCAAAAAAGTTGTAGGTTTTGTTGCTCTCTTACTAAGAAATAGAAAAAGATGTCAAATTTAGTCAATTTTAGGTTCTTCTACACACTAGCTGCTGATTTAGCCTTTCTTACAAAAAAAAAAAATATTAAAATTTAAGAAAAAAAAAATGTTTTTTCAATAAGGAAGGTACTATTCATGTCGGTAGCGATCTTCGACATATTTATAATTGTACATCCACATAATGCGACTGCAAAAATAACATAGCGCGCGTTTAAGGCATATGTTCTACGGATTACAAATTCCGTGCGGTTATTTATCCATAGACCATTTTGTATTCGTAACAATACACGGTTTTAAAATCAGTTGCGGGAAAAAACCGAACGTGCGGCCGCTTGCATCCGTCTTTTGCCATGACTCACTAAGTGCGGCCTAAGCCCTAGTTTTAAATTGGTAACCTAATTTATATATTTTATCATACTTCTATCCTAGTTATATTAGTCATCATAATGATAATATGAGTGGTTCATCCTCAAAACGACCTCGACAAACTTTTTACCACGGAAACATCTTCTATCCTTCATTTCTACACATTTTTACCAAGAATGGTTTTATTCTTTAACTGTTATTCGATTACATTTTAAAATATATACGAATCACGTTTTTATGTTTTAATGATGGATCCAGTCACATCGCTGGTTCTACAGCCCTGTTTGCAACCCCCTTGTGGGTTCTACTGTCCTACATTTGAGAAACATCGCCTCTATATCAAGACAGATTTGACCTCATTACAGTTTTATTTCATTGTAAGACATTAGTTGATTTCCGCGAATTTATCCGCGGAAGCGTACAACATTAGTATACATAACTCTTATTAACTATTACATTCTACACGTGTGTATTAGTTACTAGGAAACTTGCCCTCGCTTCGCTTCGGGAAAATACTCTTTGATGTACTTAAAAACAGTTGGTCCCTATTTCGACTTGGAGCGCTCAGATTGCACATTAGAACCATATTGCAATAATGACTCCGATGCAAAGCCTTTTTATAAATTTAATAGACTTTTCATAAACTCTGTATTATTCCACTTTACCCATTTACGGATCCCTTGGCATTTCACATCAACTATTTCAGACCTCAATTTTCTATAGCAATTTTCAATGATATCTATAATTGAATTAGATTTATATACTTTGACCCTTACTTGAGACATGTTTTATTTTCTCTATAAACATTAACCACTCTTTCCGCTCTCTTAAAAGACAATTTCCGGGATAAATAAAATAATTATAAGTCAAACTATCTCATGTCAAATTTCGTTTAAATCAATCTTGCGGAATAAGCGTAAAAAGGTAACGGACTGAAAAACAAAGTTATTATCGTATTTATTAGAATTATATGGATACACAAGAAACTAGGCTGAAATTAGAGAGAGTATGTACAGAATATATGTAGAATTAAATTTTCCGTTCAAAGAGTACTTTTTTATATTGCCATAAAATTTTACATTCAATTTTACTCAGTTATGGGACGAATTTGAATACGTATTTTTTTATTCCAGTAAAAAAGAGTAAGTTTCGAGTAAATCAGGTGAAATTTACTTTTATACTCGTACAAACTTTTACTACTATTTTTATCCGTTCAGTGAATGAATTTTCAACTATTTTTTCTTAGCATTCCTGCATACTATATGTAAATTACTTTTGCATGAAATGTCATGTATCTATAGTTCTATTGTTTCCTTTCTTTATTCTACAGTTTTTCCAAAATGGGAATATAAGGATGTTCCCTTATATTCCCTCTTAGACGTGTAGATTTCCTCACGATGCATTCGTTCACTAAAGCAAGTGATAGTGTTTAATTTGAAAATAAGAGGGTGAATCCTGCAATTCCCAAACAGACCTTTCTATTTTAGGGACCAATGTTCGAACCATTGAATGCAGCTGAAGAAAATGTAGTTTTCGTAAAGTTTTCCTGCGATCCCATAGTCAGTGAGTTCCGATCTCCTACGGTATTCTTTGGGCACAAAAATTATAAAGATATTAATTCATTATAAAAATAAAATAAATCGTTAATAATTCAAATCACTTAAAGAAATATAAAGTCTGAACCGAACATTACGAAGCTTTATTCAAATATTGAAATATGTAATGGATGTAACTGTATTTCAACGTGCCGTTTGCCAAACCGTCTAAGCCAAAACTAAGCCCGCCATATTGCGATCCCCTCCAGTAATAACCAGGCAAAGCCAAGCCATCAACAGCGTTGTCAAGGCTATTTTACTTTCATGAGAGTAAAAAGGAGCTGATAACTTTCCCATTTTAATGCTGCAACGTATGTAATATTTTTGAGTAGGAAAACATTGTAATATTAAGTGTAATGTTAAATACAAAGATATGACTATACTTGAAAAACGTGTAATATCCTTACTAAAATAACTTTTATTCGTAGAATCAAAGTTATTTGGTAGGAATGAGAGACCTAAATAAATTATTTCATGCGAAGCGGTCGATATGTGGAGAAGAAGGCAACTGTTTGGTTAATTGAAGTTTAGTTAATCCTATTCATCAACATAACAACTCATAACTGTCCAACTGCTGGGCTCGGGTCACACAATGTGAGAGGGACGGTCCATTAAACTAGCCAATTACGGATTGGTAGGCTTCACACATCTTCGAGAACATTACGGAGAGCTCTCGGGTGTACAGGTTTCACGATGTTTTCCTTTATCGAAGAAAGTAATAATTATTTTGTAATACGTAAATAACTTATTTTTTTAATTATAGGTGTGTGCAGCAATCGAACTCATGACCCCACGCTTGGGAAACCAACTGTCGAACCACTAGGCTATCACTACTGTATTGTTTCTATTCGATGTTAAGATTTTGTGGCATATGCACACCGCAGTTAGATATTTAGTATTTGTGCACCAACGCTTACAATTTTGAATAATTAACCTAACCTAAACTATTACAAATACTCAACCGAACATTTACATATTATTACATAAATTTAATGGTAGCTTATTGCAAATGTTCCTTTGTTAATTTTTGTCGATAGCAGTGTGGACGTGTTCAGCAAAATTGAATAAATGGCAACAAATGATCGCAAATGTATCTATAATGTTTCCGTGTTGCAAAATTTCGCTAAATAAAAAGTAAATTTTGCATTTGAAATTTATTTGGTGCAAATATTTTCCAGTGTAATTCTTACACTGCTGT
>DWPA01007463.1:0-10322 GCA_018251375.1 Calpodes ethlius | reverse complement strand
TCGATTCCCGGCCGGGGCAGATATTTATGTGACAGATAAATATTTGTTCTCGGGTCATGGGTGTTAGTGATGTGTTACGTGTGTTGTCCATACCACCCGCGACACAGGGAATCCTATTGCGGGGGTATGAGTGTGTTAGCGTTTATTATGTTGGTTTATATCCAACACCGGTGATTCTCAAGGCCAGAGATCTAATTAACCTGGTCCATTTTTCAGGAAAATGCATCCAGATTAGGTTGGACACAATTATACATACTCATATGTGAATAGCCCTTTACACTGAAATTACCATCCTTTTTCTAGTAAACGTCAAAACACATCAACTACTTTGCTTCTATTTAAACCTTTATTTATTAATGAAAGCTAAATTTGGTCTTATCTTCTATCGTCTTCATTTATAATAATTTATATGCAAAAGAATTTAATTATATCCAAATAAATGATTTTTTTTTATATTTTATGCTAATATTGTTTCACTAAATCTTTACTTATGAAGTTTAAACCTTTAATATTAATCCAAAAATAATCTCGAACTAAAAAACGTACTAACAAGATTATCTGAGCAATTCATGAAATCGTTGAAGTGCTTCATTCTTCATCTTAAAATTCAACAAATTACTAAGCAGTATTGTAAATCTTCAGAGTCTTAAGTTAAAACCACTTAAGTTGAAATTGCCCCATAAAAAGGTCACTTAACCTATTCTGTCCTTTATGACACTATATTACGGCGGTTGTAGATAAAATTGATTTTTGGACCGCAAAAAAGTGTGTAACCGCCGTAAATTATGTTTTATATTTTTTCCCCACACGCGACTGACCAAAATGGGAGGTAAACCCATAAATCTTTTATACTGCCAATAAATGTCAATTTTTTCCTTGAAACTATCAGTTGCGATAAAGAGTAAAAAATACACGCTTTTGCGTTCGTTCGTCAATATGCCGTAAATATTTTGTAGTGTCATACTTTTGGTACCATCACAAAATACATAGTAACATCCTTAACGCATTTCGTCACGTTTAGTTTGATAGATCTTTATCATTATCTCAATGCAGGGTGCGATTCGTTCCCTAATCTCTTAACATCGTTTGGGAAAGAGCGTTAAGGGTTAGCACTTAGTAAAAAAATATATGTGTGTTTCTTTTTACAGTGTGATTGATTTGCATATTATACAAAATATACACTTTAGTATAAGTAAGAATACAAATTGTATAATTGTATAAATGTAGCCGGTAATTAAGAGCATCAAAGAATACTATAGCTATAACCATTACAAGATAGAATTGGTGAGGTGGTGGTACAACGATGGGCGAACCATACATGAGTCCTATGAGAAGATGTGGCTTTTGCGGTTGTTTTCTTGCTAAAAACCCTTATGTCGTAATAACGAAATCTTTGACACAGATTAATAAACATTGCACGAAAATTAATGCAACCGATTATCTTTACATAATAGAAGAATAAGCTGCATAAAGAATACAGCCATAAAACTTCTACCCACACGTTCTCTTAAATTGTGATTCACGTAGAAACAATTTGACATATTGAGGACAACCTCACAGAAAAACACTAACAAAATGAGAAAGTTTTGTTCTAATAAGTTTCTGTGTTACGTAATCAATTTGGAATTTAGATTTAAATCTTAATTATATTGATGTAACGGCTTCTTCACTAGTACCTAAAGATAAATATATCTTTTTAGTAAATTTTGTAAATAAAATATATGTGTTATAAATTTACAATATATAAACAATTGAATGGAAAGCCTATTTTTTTCCTATATCATATTGACTCCAAGTTTTTTTTTTATTTTTAAAAACGTATTTCATTTCAGAATACGGTTTTTACCCAATACTTACTGTATAATGGGTTATTTACTAAAAAAGTATAATAAAAACCATCAGTGAAAATTACGTTTACATAGGCGTAGCCTTCCAATAAATAAACTTTTCCTGTAGATTTTTGCAAACAAAAAACAATTTTCACAGTACATAACTTTTAGTTTCCTCAACTCCACTTTACTCAATGTTACGTTGACACGCACGGATAAAAGTATACCTTGCCGTGCTATCACTAGCAAAGTTTTTGCATCTGCGGTGTACAGCCCTAGTTTTAAAATATTTTTATTTCATAGACTAACGAACTCTTTCACAATTTTCCCCGATCGCTAACAGAGTTCATGGACGTGTTTTCAGGGTTATCACAATATACAATTATACTTGCACATGGAATTATTTATTTTGTTATAATACGGCATTCTGTAGCGCATCTGGTATTGATGTTGGCTACTATGCATGGGCGCCCAGATTTGATTCCCGTTAAGACCTATATTTATGTGGGAAATGAATGTTTCCTTTGTCATTTTATTTGGAGTATGTCTCTACCACTCCAAACTCGTAGAATTGTAGTAATGGGGTCAAAGTCCATTTTGCATTACATGCCAACGATAGAAATAAATACATTCTATCTATCTAACTGCCTTTGAAGGATCACAGCTGGACATAGGCCTCCCCTCATTTGCGAAGCTCAGACCAGTTCTGAGTCTTTTGAATCCCCACTGTCTTCTTGAAGTCGTCAGATCATCTGGTTGCGGAGCGACCTATATTCCTTTGACCGAGACGTGGACACATAAATAATATAAATACACTCAATTATACAATATTGACTATTCCTCTGACATGAAACTTAATGTACAAACACCATGTTTCTAGTCAACCAAATATTCCATCCGTGGCATCCGTCCGAAGACCTTACACCACGTATATGTTCGCGATTCCGGTAGGAGGGCCGGAACGCAAGCAAACCACCTGAGGGGTTGGCCGCTAGGAGGGGGAAACTAGGTGCATCTAATTATGGAAATTGCATAAAAGCAGAAGTAGCAAGCGGTAGGATTAAGCGTCCTGGTCCGTGGAAGCCGCTAAGAGGCATTACAGGTAATATTCCATCTTCATCACTTAACTTCTACCCACTGGTGTCACGCCCTTTTTTTTGGTTAAACATTCAGAATATGGATCATACGATTCAAGTTTATTTATTTTTATATAATCAAAATACCTCAGCAAACATTAACCTTATTTGTTCCGTTATGGCTATTCAAAAAGAACGCTGAAATTCCATTATACTTCTATAAAGCATTATTTCTGAAAGGAAATAGGTGTATCCCACAGAGCGACAAACATATAGACATGGCTTGTACAAAATTAAAAAAATAGAAAAGTTCTTGAATGACGCTGGTCTACAAAATAACCTATAGATACTATAGCTGTTAAACATTATTATTTTAGTTTCTCTCTTTAGACAATTCCAGCAGTACTTTAAGTACAAATTCAGCGAGGTTTACTTTTGAAGAACAATACTTACTATAGTATTAATAATCAAAAATATATTTTAATTACATCTATTAAAAAACCGATTGTACCTGTCCAGCAGAAATTAAAAAATATATTAAATTACTCGTCAATCAATTTTGGTCTAGACAGCAATTAAAAATATATAGTTATTATCGTAAATATAATTGTAAATTTTATCTTTTTTTTTAAATATCTTAGTATTTATCGTGCGAGTCTTGAAATTATTAGACTGTTGAAAACTAATATCTTGCTAAATTAATGACAGTTCCAAATTGACAAAATAATATGCATACCTGTCTATTTATTTATAGTCTGTGGTATTTGGTTTCTATACAAGAACACAATTATAGTTTTCTAAACAGGTAAACTAGTTCGTTCACTCATTTTATTGCCTACGTATTGTGAAAATTGTTCATTATACGGAATCACCAATTTAGTTTCTAACCGCAAGTATTATGAGGTTTTTGGAACAATTCACATCGTAAGCGATAAACTAAGGGATGAGACGTGAATAGAATTGAATAGTCTCATAAATAAATGAAAAAACAAAATTTTAATTAACGACACGTGTAACATAATCGTTGCTATATCGGCAATAAAGTGTAATAGGTTTGATTCTCAACGTGGCAGAAATTTGAATGGATATTGTGACTACTGAACTAGGCATAAATATATACTATCAGCTTTCATACGTCACTAATCTATCTACCTATAATCTTGGGATAAGGTAGTAAATAAAATAATAACAATCAATGAATTTTCAACAGTTGTTGAATGTTGAATATTGAGAATGACCGTTTGTTAATCGCTGATCGCGAACTCTCCGATGGGGAGGCAAGTACTTTTGACAGAGTTTTAGATTGCGCAAAGTTTTAAAACTGAAACAATGGCAGCATGGGCGTCAAATGACTTTAATGACTTTATGTCATTGTGCAGTCGAAAGTGAAATTGTATTTAACTATGAATAAACTTAGCGTTTTAAATATAATAGTAATTTTCTTCTGACTAACTGTTAGGCACTAACGACTTATTCTATTCTTAACTAATTTAACTAGGATTATCATTATGCATCTTAGCGTATTCCAAATGTAGTTACTCTGTTGTTTTAATAATAGGTTGTCTGGAAAAGCTCACTAATAAAATGATAAGACCGTCTGCGTCTGTAGTATTGAACGTCATTATTTGGTCTACAATAAAGAAGATTTTGTTGTTGTCGATGTTGTCTTAATACTAATTTATCTTAAAATGCATCGTCACTTTATAACAATTCTTAACTAATAACTAATAACTAATAATAAGAACAATATAAAACTTATTTTCACACTTTATTTTAGAAAAACCGTTACAATCTCAGAAGCGCGCTTAAAAAAGTCCTTGTCAAAACTCGCACTAGGGTTGGGAACATCTCCCGCCACGTAGTGTTGTAGCGTTTACCGGTTGATCCGGTATTCTGTCTAACACTAACTAACAAATATACTGTTATTAAAAATATGTTGTTAACTAGTAAATTATTCTTTCTTTATTATTATTATTTGTTGGGCCGGGCAAAGGACTCAGATCCTAAAGGCCACTGCGACCAAATTTGATGACCAAAAATCTATTGTATGTATTGTTCTTTCTTTAGTACTCCATGCATATTGGTAATGTTTTCACAGTATCTCTATGCTAAATTCTATCTGTTATCCCACGAGAATAAATACATTTTCCTAGATGAAAAGTATTTTAAAACTTTGGCGACAATATAATCTGCAAATATGCCAAATAGAATATAATTCTGATCATTGGTTTTCGTGCGATGCTTGCACATACAAACAAACAGATAATAAATACACAAAAATATTTTGATCTCTTTAAGGCTGGTGCTCGATTTATAATATTCATGATATAACCAAACATCCTGATCCTATTACAGGTTATTTATCAATAAAGATTTATACCAAAACGGATAAATGCGATAGTCTTCAATTTCCGATTCATATTATTATGTGTGATGTTGTTTTGAAGCTAGTTGCTTCAACAATCTTTTTCTTGTTGTACGGAACTTCTTAAATGTTGCCGTAATCTATGGATAAATAAATTGCTTATTCAGATGTGATATAAAGAATGAAATCGGAGTCCGCCATTACTAAGAACTACTTGTGACGTCATATACGACTTATACTTACAACACCATCAGATAATGAGCTTTTTATAATCCACTAGCGGCCCGCCCTGACTTTGCACATATGCAATTAATATTAAATAAATATATAGCTTATATGACGCTCTTATAACATAATATAATAGGTTGTTCTGAAAGTTCGTACCGTTTTTTGGTAGGTAGCGCGTGAGACCTGACTGAATATATGAAGATTATTAAAAATACATAAGTGTCTAACAATAAAACGTTATCTATCAACCAGTGATAAAAAGGAATTGACAACCTTTATATTGCTGTTTGTTTTTTCACACGTGTGCAAAGCCACGGGCATCGTCTAGTCTTTTAATAAATCAATTCGTTGGCAACCGGGTTGTTTAACTTGTACCCTGCTACTATCTACATAATTATCTAACATATATCTTTAATATTAATTAAGGATATTCTTACAATTAATAGCCCGATATTGTAATAAGATTTATTTAGTCAATTAAGTCAAGCTTACGACTTAATAAGTGTACAAAAGATAAATTAAGTTGACTTATTTCGTAATAACACTTACCTAATGCTACATAAGATGTGAAATGAGTCTGGTTTCTCTAATTACTTTTCTCAACTAAGCTATACGAGTACTGTGGTTAGAATGAACAAACTACGCCTAGTAATTATAATTACGTTTTAAGTTATAATTAAAGTAATGAAAAAGATAATTCAAATAATTAACTTTAATTAGAGATTTTAAAAAGTATCTATTTACACACTTAATTGGATGTAGTTATGCAAAATAGATCCAAGCACGAAAAGTAACTTTTGAGAAAATAGGCCTTTTAGTAAAATTTATTATTAAAATAACGAGACTATAGTTTGTTTTTAAATATAATTTAAATATTTCATTAGGGAAAACGTACCATGCAGCTTGAATATTTTCTTGCATGTACCAAAGTTGATGTGGAGATGCCATTTGTAGTATAACAAAAAAAAAAGATTTTTGTGTACTGGATCCGTTTTGAATAACTACGTCCAATTAATGACTAAGAATACTTCAAATTAAAGCATTAATTTGACATTAAAACTAGCCAAGTGTGTCAGGCCACACATTGTAACGTTTCTTAGTTGTGAGCTGATCGCAGATTATTCGATAACTTGCAAACCTTAAATAGCGACAGATTCCTTTCAAATTCATCATGTGTGCTTTTTCCATGAATTTTCACACTTCTAATATCAATATTTTAGCTTACAAAAAGAGGGGTTAGGGTAAGGGGGGGGGGGTTAGGGGGCATAATATAAATATAAAATAATAATATAATAATAATAATTACAACACATAACTGTCCCATTATTGAGCTCGGATCACCTCACACATTGTGAGGGGTACAGGTCCGCCACGCTGGCCAAGTGCGGATTGGGTAACTTCAGACGCTTTAGGGGAATTACGGTTAAGTTTCAAATACAGAGAAGATGTCTAGAATGTATAAATATAATGTAGTAAGTTTATAAATGATAAGAAAGTAAAGAATTTAAGATTGCAACTGAAAGAATTGGTCTGGAGTTGAAATGCACTTACAAGTCGTATGAATGAAAACGTAAGGCTTTGTCCCGTGAGGACGTTTTCGCAGTGGTAACCTTTTCAGTACTCATATTCTTTCGCAGATATTCTCTTATATTATCTGTGCATTTTATATCTTGAAATGTATAAATTTATAGTTAATGGTAAAGTTTTGAGATTCATAGAGAAATAACTTTAAAACCTGAATACATAAAAATTGCGCTTTCAAAATGATTAATATGTATGTATGTTTGAAATGTCTGTATGTTCTGCTGTGGTTGCCAGTTATGCTTATACAAGAGGGGACCATCTATCTTCATGGGTAATTAAGCAACTGTGACCAAATTCATGTAGGATATTTTATTAATAATTACTAATACTTACTAACAGGACTACCCTATGCTAACAGCCCTAACGCCCACAGTCTTTACTAATGAATAATAACGTGATATTCTTATTAACACTTTATACTGACAGAAATGAAAAAAAAAAAAAAGCTGACAACACTTACTACAGTCCCTCCTACAGTCATACTCGAAGTTTCTCACAGACGTCCATAGGCGGTAGGGAAGAACATTCAAAATTTGATATTCTTATCCCATAAAAAACTCTTTCATTTCCATTATTTGTTGGCAGCCCTACTGCTGTATCCTATCAATCCTTCATGTTGAGGGCTACAGAACAAGTAATTTCTATCTTTCTTTTCCTTATTTTCTTGGTCTACAAAGCAACGCTTATGTTTCGGTGTTACTGGCGACCGCAAGTCTTTACCAGTAGATTTCTTAACTGTTATTTTTTTGTTAACAAGTTAAAAAATATCTTTTATGTCAATAACCTGCCAAAACACAACGTAAGTAATCCAGTGAATGTCATCACAATTTCCCGTTGGTAGCTAGATAAATTTAATTTCCCAGGAGTTATAACTCAAGCCACTTCTTCGGTTATGAGGTGAGAAAGAATGCGGAGCACCTACCCCATTGTTCTTGGTAAGCGCCGTCGCGTGAATAGGAACGCGAAGATGAAATACCGTGCGCTAGTTGTGAATACCTCTCAACTGTAAAACAGATGCGGTCGTATCACAGGCGTGAAGCGATTAGCGATGTATAAAAGAGTATTGGTGGTTTTTTCAACAAATATATTTACAAGTATTTACAATTAACGATTCCATAAAATAAATAAGGTTTTAATTAAAAAATATATTAGTAAGTTCAATGTACGATTAAAATAAATGTGTATAATTAGACTATTAAATCATAAATATATTCCTAAATTTTTGTGACTATACGACTATGTTTGGTCAACGATTAAATTCGAGCGTTACGTATGAATGTGAACTGAACAAAAAAACATCATATTTTCAAGCAGATGGTGGGCATTGTACGCCGAAAGTATCTTAAAAATGCATGTTATAGTATAGTAGAAAATGATTTAGTTCCTCCCATATTCAATATGTTGACTTGTGAATTGATTGATTATATAATTAAACTGATAATGTTCAGCAGCTGCCTTACACTTTTTTTTCTAAATAATATTTAAGTATAAGTAGTGATTATCTGAAATTTTAATATATTATTTTATAAACTCATTCCATTTTTATTTTTATTTTGCGAAACTGATAGCAGCTGCGTACTAATATTAGCCAAAAACAAATTAATTTTTGATAACTTAATATCGAGTGCCGATATATTATTTGTGACAAAAATAAGTGACTCGCTTGTCGCCACACCATTTGTAGTGAGACAGGTTAGTAGATTTGCTGAATTAATATCTGTGAGTATTTTCTAGAGCACAGCCTAGTATGTATATTTTGTTTCACTTGTTCATGAACATTGTAGAGATTTGGGATATTGAGCGTTAGTAGTACAAACCCAACGCTACTAGCCCCATTAAACTATCTATCATTCAAACTCGATTTAAAATATGTAAACAAAGTGTTGCCTAGCAACTAACAAGCGGATAACTTTTAGCTGTACTATCAATAAATTTTATTTTTGTATGCTTAATTTTTTTATCTTTTTAAAAACTTTTTTTTAACTTGTGATGTTTTTAGTTTCTTACATTGTTAGTTTGTTTTAACGTTTGTCAAATCTTGCAAGATTTATTAATACTTCTTTTTATCCTATAAGGTTAAAGTATACACGTTGCTTTAGTTCAGATGATAATGCAATTTGTAATAAGCATAACCTGAAACTCAGCCTTGACTCCAGACGACGGAACTCTTCAACGATGAATAGCACAGTTACAAAATTTTTATATGTGTAGTTTATTTTTTAAATAAATCATTAGTAATGAAAAATGCCAGAACATTAGTAAATAATAGTAGTCAATAAAGTTATCGCAGTGTTGATGATCTGATTCACATATCGTTGCTACAAAATGTCATTGAATTACAACACATTCCTACACTGATATGCATGTCCGTGACCATAAATACACGAGATTATCACACACGTACATATAGCCATATTTTTGTGTTTTACTATAGGTCGAAAAGTTATCAAGAAATAAACCGTGTAATCGTTAATAAACATTATTATAAATAAGTCTATGATAAATTCTAATAATCATCACAAGACATAAATATCCCACTGCTGGGCTCGGGTCTACTCACAGTGTGAGGGGTACAAGCCATAGTCCACCACGCCGCGCTGGCCAAATGCGTATTGTTGTAAGCTTGTGTGTCGTACTAAGAATAAAAGAACAAAAAATTAACCTAAAAATTTCATTGAAATGAAAATAAATTTATGTAAGTAGTCCCAAAGTCGCTGGCAAAATTCTCTTACCGTATAATAATCTTTACCTGTTGACCCAAAAAGCACCATCTCTGAAGGTAAGGTTTACTCAATTATAATTATATAATATTATAGTTAATATCTCAACAAAACCCGCCCTTAAAAAATGGGTAATATCTTTAATCAGATAAAACTTATTATAATTTTATACAACATAAAGAATATTTAAGTAAATATGAATATTACTTAATAATATTAATATTGTTATCATTAATCGATAACGAAGTCTTTTTTAATTTTAGAACAACATAATTTATGTAATTTACCTGGCAATAGTTATAATATTATATTAGTTCTTTTATATTTCACATTCTACATTTAATAACATTGAAATGAATAAAATAAGTATCATTCTATTCTATTTACAGTATTCAAAAAGGTTTCTAAATTTAAATTTATATTTAAACTTTACGATTAAATTACTTAATTCAATCGTAAAGTTTAAATATAAATTTAAATTTAGAAACCTTTTTGAATACTGTAAATAGAATAGAATGAT
>DWPA01007462.1:0-10322 GCA_018251375.1 Calpodes ethlius | reverse complement strand
CGCCTTTTACGACACCCTGTTCTGCCGGCATGGGATTGGGGTTAGTATTCTAGGCCGCCCCAATACGGCACAAAATTATTAATTGAATGTTATTATTATTATTTAAATATATTATTATTGTTATGTTTTTACGACAAATGAGTGGAAAATGATGACGCGCGGAGAATGCATGCGATTTATATGTAGAATTTCTACCCAATACAACTCACTTAGCTGTTATTCGTTTGATGAATATGTTCCATTATACCGATAAAGCGGCCTGCTACAAACTAACAAATGAAGTTGACTGAAACAGGCATAGGCACTTAACAAGAAGTGGTTCTATTGGTTTCTATTTTTACCTATTAACTAATGTTATCTATAAAAATAAAACCATTTTTGCGTCGAAATAAGCGTTTCTGGTTCATTGTTTCCCGCCACCCATTACGTGGAGTCCTTAAGCAAAGAATAAATAAAATTTTACTAAGTTATAGAGCTCACCACCCTGGACTTCATCGCTTCTTGTCATCAATTGTAATTGTAATAAAAAATTAACGTATGATACGTTAATTGTTCGCGCCATAAGTGGCATACTCCGTAAATGCAAATTACACATGCAGTGATACATACTCGTAATATATAATTGTTCCCGCCCAAAATTGACATTCTTCGTAAACGTACTCCGCAATATTTGTTTATCGTTTATTATTGCGCGGCAAATCATTCCTTCCATTCAAAATTCCTATTTTTCCTCTCTTTCTGGCACGCGTACTTATATATAGCTTATCCACGTACACCTGGATCATACAAATTAAGAAGAATATTAAAGAAAACGTCTTCCCGCCGAATGCATTAATTACGCAATTAATTCGCACCTCTCCGCTTCTAACATCTTTCAAATTTAAAATATATCACGCCGCATCATCGCTACGTAAGTTACATTTTTGATAAGGAAAAATAATACTGAAGTGTATAGTAAATCTAACAACCATATAAGATGAACCAACATAACTGGAAAAAGAAGCTTAGGGAAACCATTGACGCAAGAGATGGCAAGAGCCCTGTAAATATCCAGGTTAGTGCGCTTGCTCAACCCTAAAAAATAGTCCTTCAATATTTCTCTTCCACCACTCTTTACAATAAAACGTCTTTGGCTATCAGCCCTGCCTTCAATAAGGTTGTAACGCACCGCCCAAAGTGTTTATTTCTGCAAATGACGATACAGAATAAAAATTTAACAAACATTACAAAGAAAAATTCCACAAGTAGATAAATTTACCTGCAAAACTAGTCAATAATATTCGGAGCCATCATAACTTGGTATTGAAATAAACCGGAAAATTTAATACGTTGCGCACATCCACTCCGACCAGGTCTAATACCGAAGCTACAAGTAAGCTTTTAATATTTGTGGAAAACAGGACAGCTTAAAACTATTTATTGGATTCCACAGGAGATGCTTGGAGGAAATGTTTAGTGAATTTTCATCGTTATACCCTCGTGAAAGGGGCCATAATCTCTTGAACATAGTAGTAGTTTAACTTGTCTCACAGAAGTGTTTGCACGGACAAATTGCCGCACGAACGTATAAATAAATAATTCTAAGAACACTCGAATACACTGTCTTTTGAGTTGCTCTGTTTTCGTGTTTCAAACACGAATTCTTTCTGTGTACTGAGCAAACTTTTGAATTTTTGAATATTAATACTGAATTTACCTTAGTAATATGATGAGTTTTATAATTGTAATAGGTTAGTCATTTTGAAGTTACGTCAGCTTTTAATTGTTAAACATTGAACTTCAAATGTTTTTATATTTTATGAAGTAACGTGGTTTTAATAAATAAAGGTAAAAATATTATGAGGAAACTTCCATAACTGAGAGAGCTTCATGAAGTTCTTTAAGCTATGTAAGTTATGTGTGGTTTTATGTGATATAGAAAAAAATAAGATTTTAAAGAAGGGACTGTATTCAGTTAACGATTAGCACACGAGTGAAAAAAATACATTTTCATCGCCTGCCCACATAAAAAAACTAATAAGTTAAAAAATAGTATTTTTTTCTGATCGTATATGGATTTTTCTTAGAAAGTACTAAGAAGTACTCCTTAAGTACTAAAAAAAGATTTAAGTGAGAAATTAAACATCTTTAAACTGAATAGCTACTTAAAAAGCACATCAAACAAGAAACTATTATAGAAAGAGACTCTTCTCGCATACTTTCGAGATTAATTACGCTCCTCAGGAGCCTTTATTGTCCCCTGCCCTGTTGACCCTCGCGATTGAATGGTTGAAAAGATCTATCAATGTCTCGGAGACGAAGAATACACAGGATTGTGATACTCAACGTATATCAATACGGAATGCCATTACTATAAACCCTTGGGGAAATGCCCATGCAATTACTGTAGGACAGAATTATTACCCGGATTCCTATATGTTGCGATACGATGTCCTGGTCGATTCCTACTAGCTATTCTATTCCCGAAGCGATATAATTAATTAAAACACTTTTGTTTTATATGAGATGTGGCGATGAAGAAGCGGTGAATGCGAGTATTAAGCTGTCATTGATTATTTTAGTTTTTTTTTTTTAATTTTGGATGACAGCAATTTTTTTTTAACCGTAGTGTAGTTCAATTCTAAGCTTACCATTGCTGCTGAGTAATGCAATGAAAAAGTATAATTAAAACCAATTAAAAAATTAACAGTAAAATAAAATCAATATTACGTCGCTCACTTAAAGGTTGACATCATATCTTAGTAACAATTTGCTCTTTCAAACATACAACATGGGATTTGGTGTGGTATGAATTCATTTGGTGTGGTGAATTCAAATTGAAAGGAGTTAGCCAAGCAGGTAGGTATAAAAAAAGTAATGATAATATACGAATTATAATTTGGTAGAAATTATACAACATATTTTTTTGCGTTTGGAAAATCTCAACTTTCTGTATCAAATTTACGTTTGTTTAATTCAGGTGGTGAAAAATTGTAAATACGACCTTTTTTTGTTCTTCCAACGTTGTTTTGGTTTTGATTCTATATACAGTTGTAAAAGTTGAACAACTCCCACAGACTGCCTATTTTATTTATGCTCCTTAATTTGTTTATGTCTGATAAGGAAAACTGTGAAGACAGTCTTATCACTGAGCAGCAATTTCGTGTAGACGATCTTAGATAAAGGTAACGTGTAGGGCTGAGAGACAGAAGAGGCTAAGGTAAAAAGTTTAGAGATAGCAAAAAGCAAGGCGAAGTAACGCAATTCTATGCGCGACGTAAATTATGATCTATTATAGTTTTAATATTAATGTAATTAAGTATCTCGTTAGTTACTCTGTAGCGCTGGTGAACCTTGTAATGAACTACTCTACGGCTTTAGAAAAGAAGAAATTAATCTAAATTTGAAATGTTCGGATATAATAAATGACATATTGGAATCTAGAGCTCGCCACTGCTCCATCGCCACATCTCATATAAAGTAAGAGGCTTTCAATTTAATATATCGCTTCGAGAATAGAATTGCGGGTGGCAACCGCGCGGGGGGAAATTCCATAATAACGATTGTTAGATTTTTTGTGTAACTGCCGATTTGTCTGTGTGTCTCCGTGCGTATGACGCCTGCTGATCTCAGAATTGTCTCATTTCACTATATTGTATTAAACTTGAGTAAATAATTTGTGTTTTTCATTTAAACAGTTCACAAAAAAAGACAAGTCCATGTAAATAATTTTGATTTAACATTTTTGTTTGTAGGTATTTAAGCAATGTTTAATGATGCGAAACGAAGGCGGTTATTAGTCAATAGTGTTGTTATACACATTTTTTTAGAATTCAGTAGGCAAAACAGAATCTTAATAATTTCATAACTTTAACGTAGATACAATTAAATGTGGTAGGATTCATACTTAGGCGCTCGCGTTTTACAGACCGACATTCGAACCACTAGGCTAACTAGAATTGATATAAACTTAAAATAAACTACTTTGAATTATCTTTCAACACAACTCACTTTTTTTTTAGCTACTCCACTTTTGCTGATGTTAATAAGTGTACCATGTCTATTTATTCTGATGCAATTGATATCTCCAAATGTAATGGGCTGGTTCTGAAGATACTTATATGGTCTCTAAAAACGTACTGATGATGTGAAACATTTATTGGCGCGCCTTGGCAGTAGAATCGGGTGGTAGGCAGTCACGGCTAACGGCATAATACTTTGAAGTTATCATACCCTCTACGCCGCCGCTTTAGACTCCCTTGTATGTGTGTGCTCGCATATACTACACACACCGTGGCTTCTGTGTTTAAGCTGCGCACTATTTTTATCGGACTATGATATACTTAACACGTTTATTGCTCATATAAATATGTTTATTGTTTTTCTTCTAATAGTAACGCGTTTAAAGTAATCTGAAAGAATGTGATCAGTAAAATCATTATTTACTAATTATAAGTTGTTCTATTAAGTTGAATGTTTACCATCTGGCGAGAGTCTTATTAAGGCTTATTTTTTATTAACAACGCGTGTCTCATTTTTTTTTGCCAATCACACATGAGTTGTCTTTTAATAATCCACAAAAAGATGAGTCAGATATGGATCACGTTATGTCAGTATGTGTTAAGCATGAATATCCTCAACACAACAACATCATCGACACGACCGTTATTATTACTGGCTGTTCAAAAAAGATTTTGACATTAGAAAAAGTTCTCTCGACGAAATATGTAGTGACTATGACACGTTTCCATAGTTAGTACTTATGTGTTTAATAGTTGTAGAAAAGAGTAAGAGTGTGGGGAAAAGAAGGGGGCAATTAAACAACGTAGGTAACGATGTGCTCGGGAGGTAAATTAGGCAGCGGTGACTTCTTCAGATAAAAATACGCTTCACCTTAGAATGTCCCTCATCACATACGTCACACATATACATATGAAGTAAAGCAGTAGAATTAGAGACATTTTAAAGCGAATTCAAAAAAGGGTATTGAAGGTGTGTTTTTGACTTTTTCGGTCAGTCAGTCAGATATTTGTCTGTGAAATTGCTTCAAATTTGTCCCGTTTCAAAGGGTGATTTATATTTTATAAGGATGCACTCCTTATTTATATATTTATAGGTATCCATAATAGGCAATTTAAATGAATAAGTAACTCGACTATTTCTTCTATTCATTACTAGGCATTGTGGACTTGCGAGTCTAATGCTTTGCAGGTTTGCTAGAACAACACCATCGACGTGATGTCAGCCAAGAAGGGAATTTGATACAAAATAATTAAATATGATGCATCTAATATAGATCGACCAAGTTAAGCAACGGCGGGTGCGATCGGTACTTGAATGATTACTGGTGGCACCATTTTTTGAGCGCTGTCGGATTCTTGAGGGCACATAAAGCGGTTATCGATAGTAGACGATAATCTTTATTGGATTGACTCTGAGCACATGAAAACTTCCGACACAATTGGCCACTAATCTTTCCACCAACTTGCACTGGAGCAGCATGGTGGAGTACGTTTTAAGATCCTTCAAGGACCAACTCGAGTCCCGTAGAAGGTTACTAGCGTTGATACCAATTACACAGGAACATATAAATATTACGACACTGACATACGTCAATTCATCGACGTCGCTTTAAAGCAAAGGTTACATGTAAAAGCTGCAAGGTAAAGCTTTTATTCGGACAGAGTTGAATTACATACGGCCGTTGGGTGCGCATACCTATCGATTTACACGGTACACTGTCCATTTGGCGCTGTAACATTTGGCCGATAACAAGTGAACAGACTGCGTCTTTTAACAGATTCCTTGTTCACCATGCAGGTACCCCTAATAGTTCCGCTAATCACCCTTATACCCCTTATAATAGAGTCCAAATTTGCCCGCAACATTCTTAACAGCCCAGCAAGCTCTCCCGACTCAAAGAACCACCGTTTCCTCGAATGTGTTGTATCATCAAACTTAAATCCAAAATCTATAATGCTAGACTACTATCTGGGCAACAAATTTGTTTAGTCACTCTATTTGCAATACGAATAACATCTTGTCGTGCAATGCGCAGAATGCTACTTCAGTTTATTATCGAACTTTATTTCCAGTGTATCCGCAGCAATGGATGTTGCGTATTCGACAGTTTCGTTGGAGGTATGGGTGTTAGTATATTGGAGTAGTCCACAGATCGGGCCTACAATGCACGTTGTTTATCCGCTAGGGCGCGGGGGCGGGGTGCGACGCGCGCGGGGAGGGGCTCCTGGCCGGGCCCAGAGCATTCAGTCTGTAGCCGCCTCCCGCAGCATTAACCCGCGTCCGCGAGTGCAACAGTGCCCCACCAAACATTGACACCGACCTTCAATCCGAGAGAACGAGACGTCTATATCCAGGTGAGTTCTTTCGCAAATTCAAAAATTTCGACTGTTAACTTTTTCACACGTAGCTCACGTATGCCGGTCTGTGAGATCAATTACATAATCGTAATAATTTAATAAGCTTTTTGTCTATTAGTTGTGTTATTTCCGAAAAATGTTTTGCGGCATAAAATACTACGTGCTACGAGCGCTACGGTGCTACGAGTCGCGTAGCGTCGTAGACAACAAGTCTTTCGGAGTCCTTTCGCGGAAACTGCTGGAAGTTTGGTTTTTCAGGGTCAAGACAAGGTCTTTTGGTTCCTCGCTGATTTGTGAGATCAAACGAGCCATTCGATGGGACTGCGCCCCGCGCCCGCTGCGGCATGCGAGCGTTGTCATTTCGCCGTAATTGTCCTGAAAGGCTCGACCTTGTTTCGTACGAGTTCTTTGTGCGATAGGATTTCTTTTATTTATCTGTCTTTGATCATGTTTCACGGCCCAATAGCTTCGAACTTAATACGCGGATTGGGACAAAAGATATTTATTTAATTGTGTATTGTGAACTCTTTTCATACACACGACGGCCTTTTTTGTGTCTATAAAGTAATAAATCATGAAATTAATGTCTTCAGTGACATTAAATAATCGTTAATCATTTTTTTTATCAGGCTTTTTATAAATTTTTATGGCTATTGCATCCAGAAAGAGAAAGTTTTTTTAATAGCCGACATGTTTCTATTTTAATACACGGTCGTGATACTTTTTATAAATTCAAAAACAGATTTAAAAGTATTTATTTTAATATGCATTTATCTATTTCTACTGTCTCGGACGGGTGCCTCGTAAGAGAATATAAAAAGGTGAAGGAACCTCTATTTAATTACAAAACCTTTACTAATCATAAAGTATTTTCATTCCTATCTTAGGAAGAAATCGTTGCGATACAGTTTATTTTAAAGCGACCTTCTATTTCATGTATTCAATGTAGAAATAATAACATATATCTGTCTGTATGCAAACTTCGCATCCTAGAAATATTGTTTATGAAAATAGGCGACAAATGTACAGTCGGGTCAGCTGATGGTAAGTAATCGCCAGCACATGTTGAAAGTCTTGCCGGCGGACAAAGAAGAGAGAAGAAAGTTGGACCTTTCTTCTTTTTTCCTTTCCTTTCCTCTCCTCTCCTTTCTCCTCCTCTCTTCTTTTCTCCTATCTCCTCTTCTTCATTCCCCTCCTCACCTCAACTTATCTCCCCAAGCCTGGTCTCTTCCCGCTCATCTCTATCATGTTTATTTTATCAAAGTCCTACGTTATAGGTAGATATAACCAATTAAGTATTTAGAATATTCTTTTATCAGTCTCATGTTCGTATCATAGTCTTATTTCGGTCAAAGATCAAAACTACTCGTTCGATAGAGGGCGGTTGTATGTTTGATAAATGTTAGGGTATAATATAATTAGGAACAAAGTATATATTAAGTCAATCATTGGTTATAAGCACATTTGTCTTTATATGGAAAAATCGACTCCTTATGATTCTTTGTAGTACGAAGAACGAATAAAAGGTGAAAGCAAAGATAAATAGACATATCTGTTACTACTAGCATTGCTTGAGTAAATTTTGTAACTTTGTAACTTAAGAGTAATTTTGTAACTTTGTTCAAGTGACAGTTACATTATCGTTGAAAAATAGGTTCAGAATTCGTTACCCGTTACAGGTAAAAATATAAATAAATGAATTACGCTACAGATGCATAGCTTCACACTATGATTTCCTATATCGTAGATACCTTAAACAACTCACAAAGAAATAACGCACCCATAGAATAAGAATAGAAATTTAAACTCAATATTGAAATTTCTGTCCCACTGAGATGTCTACTAGAAACTTGAAATGGCTCGATATGGTTGCCAATGGCTCACTGCGCCACATGAATCGTTATACATATAGTATTTTAGAACTGATATAAAAATACGAACGTAGCAGTTTATTTTGCCGTTTCCTCTCTATTCTAAAGTTCCTTTTGATAATCAGTCGAATCGAAAAAAGACGTACATAAATATATTGGAAACAAGAGGCTAATATGTTCAAATGAATGTAATTGACTTAGAAAAACCTAATTAAACCTAAAGTATACTTTTAATAATCCCTAGTTCATACTTATAATGTTAAAAAATAAATAAACAAAACAATAGTTAAAAGCAAAGTATCTGTATTAAACGAAACAAAATTCAAACAAAGCACTGTGTCTTCCGGCGATTTGCGTTGAACAAAACGTGTTTCATTTCCACCGGTGAAATTACAATTGCAGAGCATTTACCATAGTATTCAGTGCAGTAACACTCCAGCGCCATATTTTAATTGGAGTCTCGGAAAAATATTTACCCAGAAGCCGCGGCGGTTTTTGAGGACTTTGCCCCGAGAGACCGAGTACCCACAATGTGTACGTTCTTTTGCTTATTTTTGTAAGAAAACTTTCACTTGAAATGGTAATGGTTGTCGCTTTGCAATGTTTGCTTCAATTTTTAGGTTTCTCGGCAGACGAGCGCCAGGAGTTTTGTGTAAATTGTTGGTTTTGTTTTGTTTCTTGTCTATTTAATTTGTTTCGTTTCTAATTAATGGTAACTATAAGCACGGGTCGCTTATAATTGAGGAGAATAATGGCCTAAATATGAGCAAACTTGATTAAATAGTAGGTGACAATATGATTGACCATATAACATAATAAGTAGGTATTTCAGTTGAGTTTTGGAAGTGTATTTTCACCAGAAGCACATTGCGCTGTGATATCGACATAGATATATAAGAATTAGGTAAAAAATAATACGATCATCCTTAAAACTTGTTTACTAGAACGATTCGCTATATGTTTTCTCTAGCACAGTGGAAATAACTGCCGAAACACGAAACGTACATTTGAAAATAGTTTGCCAAATACAATAAAGACAATGACTTGTAAAACATACTAATATGTCAAAGATCGTGTTCGATTATTGTTTGTTCAATCGTAAAATTCTTAATGACAATAAGAATCAGATGAATTGTATTAAGAACAAAAGAAGAATGCATAGTACATCTACATCTATTATCTCGCCAGCGGATTATTTTCTTTTGCATATGGAAGTATTATTTTCATTGTATTGACTATTACAAAGAATGTACAGCTGTAATAGATCTTTCTTTATAGGATTTATCTTTCTATATTTTTCTTATAGTTTTGGAACAAAAGCTATGAGCACCAAATTATTTGTTTTCTTCAGAATGCAATAGTAAGGAAGCATGGTTATATTTATTCATTATTTTTGTAAGAAATGATAATAGGTATTTCTTTGGATTATTTTCTTCAATTTTAAGGTTTTTTGGCAGACGAGAGACAGTATTTTCATTGTTTTTTTGATTTTAGTATTCACTTCCGTTTTCCGAAAAATAAGACTAGGTACGTAAAATACTGCGATTTAACAACTTAAATAATAACATATCATCAAAAATTACATCATCTTCAATATTAAGGTAGAATTTTCGGTTATGTGCAAATTACTTGTGTTTAAAAGTTCTCGATACGATGTCGTATCGATATGGAATACTTGATCCCTCTTCTGAAGTTTTCTGAAACAGTTTGGTAAGTAATGTTGAAGGTTCTTCTAAAAGGTACTTGTAGCCCTGTCATTTTGAGTTAGCGATATTATTGAAGACTTGTTTAAATATCATTATTACATTCAGAACCGTATAATAAATATAAATGCGCTGCTATCTTGCATATATATTGTAAATGTAGCGAGTATACATTTACAAATAGTTATTTGAATGCTCACAAATAATATTTCGGTAAACGATATTTGTTTTGATTGGTTCTAATGAAACAACGATTATTACTGATAACAGGCAATCAATTTCGGTATTACCTCCCTATGAAACCAAATCACGGTAAATTGAAACGGTAAAGATGAAGATAATTATAATATTGAGAATATTGTGTAGCCTGGAAAAGAGATCAATATCCG
>DWPA01007461.1:0-10322 GCA_018251375.1 Calpodes ethlius | reverse complement strand
AGACTACATCGCCACTTACCATCAGGTGGGATAGTAGTCAAGCACTGACTTATCGTAAGTAAAAAAAAAAAAATCCTCCATCTGTCTGCAGCACAGCGCCGGAATACTTAGTTCCAGAAAATTGTAAACTGGCATATCTATACAATTCTACAGAATAAAAACAAAATAAGCTTACAAGTATAAAGTATTTGTAAACCCTACATTAACTATTTGAAAGACGTATGCAACGACACCTCATAGCAGTCCGTCTCCTCACACAGTGTGAGGGATACAGGCTATATTCCACCACGCTGGTCAAGTGCGAATTGGTAGACTTCACTCACTTTGGAGAACATTATGGAGAACTCTCGGTTGTGCAGGTTTCCTCACAATGTTTTCCTTACGTAATACGATATTTTTTGAAAATTAGAGGTGCCACGCCTCCACTTTCGGGGAACCGACATTCGAACCACTAGGCTATCATATAGTATAAAGTAGACAAAAAAAAATCATCCTCACGTTACGTAGGGGAAAACACTCTAAGAAATAGTTTTTTTAAGATTTTATTCCAGATCTCTGACAGTTGGTGTGATAATATCTACCCAAGTACAAATTATTAGTATTAAGGGTCTCAGTTCTATACTGTGGATGGATGGACAGATATCGCAAACCTACATGCGTTTAGCTTTCACTACAGAACCATAATAAATAACTGTTCATATTCTAGGTATCCCTACTAAAATTGTCAGTAATCTAGATGACAGGAAACAAAATAAATCATCGCTCACAAATCGTTCCATAAACTCATCAGGCGGGGTCATAATCAATACAACTGCGGTATAGTGCTGTCTCAAGTATAAATACATAGGTACATACACGCCAAGCAATCTACATTTTTCTGTAGGGAAGACCTTGTCTCTTATGTTATATGTCGTTCATTGTCAACCGGTGTATTGTGTACAGGGTAGTAAATAGTTCATTACAAGAATAGTGAAGTTTGTGACGCACGTTCATTCAGTATTCACCTATACTCAAGTAAAAAGGGAATTAAAAAAATATAATAAAAGTCAATACAATAAAGTAAGTGATTTGATATCATCTTTATAATAAAATTGTAGTTCCTGCCTAATCAGATTTTGTTATTTAATTGTTTATTTGAGACTGCTATTGGTGTTGCAAAACAATTTATGTTTAAAAGAACATACTTTACTTAAGTTTAAATTTAACTGACAATTACTAATTATAACTGTTATTTTAAACGCTAAACGAATGACTTCTATAATATAAAATTCGATTTCCTTTTTTTTCTCATATAGATAACAAACAATACTTTTAAGTCTCTGTTTTGAAAAAGTGCCTTATTAAAGAGGACAAGATACAGGAAAAGAATTGCTATTACTTTGGTATTAACTATGAAGGGTCTATTGAGCTTTTGGGCATGTCGCTCAAGTTAATGGCAAAATAAAGGATATGTCAGTTTTTAATCTCTTTATATTCTTTATTTTATTTTAAACTTACTCAATTTTAATTTTGTTTGTAATGACTATTAATTCTCTAACATAACTTTCATTTTGTTATTATTTTTCCTGCAAACCATTTAGTAATCTAAAGGTTAAAGTTTAATTTCTATAGTAAAGTGCAGCGAATAGTGACGTGTATCTAATGCACAATTAGAGTTATTTTTCTATGGAAACCAATTATCCATTTATGTATGTTGATTGTAGGTATTTACCAAGTTAAGTCACATAGAATTGATACTAGAAGACAGTAATTACAGAAATAGAGGAAAAGATTTTAAAGGTCAGTGTGCATTAAGTGACCAATGCAGGTGTACTTAGTTATTATGTAACTATTATGTTAGTATTAACGTTATTTATTTGAAAGAAGACAATATTAACTTTATTTTTTATGTAACACGTTAGAAAAGCTCGGAAAGACGGCTATGTCAGAGGTTTGTTGGGGATAGTTTAAAACACGTTCATGTAATTATATACTCGTAGTTCGTCTGGGGAATTCCATTTTCCTACTAGATTCCGCGATCAACGCATATTTTTGAATACGGATTCAACGAAAAATTACCCTCATCTTTCTCTTACTAAGAAGATTTAAACATACCCTAAAATCTTAAAAGAATATTACAAAATATACTTAAAATTTTTACTTACGTATGCCTATGCTATCCGCTTGTTGTGTTCTGAGTTCCATAATAATATAATAATGTATCCTTATACTATTTGGTGTACGATAAACAGGATCTTGTCGTTGTTATTGTTGTTATTGTTATTTTTGTTGTTGTTATGGTACAGAGTTGCCGACAATCAACTCAGGTCAAGAATATGTCACGCGAATCATAACTTAGTTCATCTATGTAGAAAAATAATTAGCAAATTATTCACTGCACTCGACATACCGCTACTCGTAGTTGCCGTAAATTACGCGCTGACATCGATCATAACAAATAACTATAATTATTAGTACTATTATTACAGAACGCGCAATGTTAGGTAATTGGACAATTATAGAGATACTGATCATATTGGGCCTTTCTTTGCTGGCGTATTGGCTGTTCTGGAGATGGACGCATCGGAGAATGCTGCAATTGGCCAGCAAGGTGCCAGGTCCCAGAGCGTGGCCTGTGGTCGGAAACGCACTATTGTTTATGGCGAACCCGGAAGGTCAGTTTTATTTATGATAATCGCACACAATAGAGCAAACATTATAGTTATTCGTGGCAAAGAAAGATGAGAGAAGACCTTTATTATGGATCTCAAGCCCCCAACCGGAACACCTAGACTCGTTCGAAAGCTGACTAAAGCGAAGATTTGTGGTAGCTAACCAGGCAGGCTCCACATAAAGATATTATTGCCAATAATAACAAATAAAATTAGTGTAGCTTGCATAATAAAACAGGTTAACTATTTTAAGTAGGGTCATATTTAGAGATAAGTTGATTGTGAATTTGTGAATGAATATATTGTGAATGTTTTTAACGACTTATAAACATTTTATAATGGATCTCATAGTAGATATAGTTACACAAGTAAAAATCCTACCTACCAGTATAAAAAGGTATGTCTGGATTAATATGGAATGTACTGAGCCGAAGACGTCACAGACGGATGGTATATCTTTACGTTAGTTCACTCGGCGACTACGCAATTCGCTATCTTTACGTACGAGGTTGATCACGACCGCAGTTACAACAGAAAGTGTGTGAAAACACATAAATTGATCACACGATGTTCGCATGTGCATCAAAAAACGCATCGAGTAGTCGCCATGTGAACGTTCACTTACCCCTTGTTCAGCGGAGTGTGATTATTTTGTGGCAACATTTTGAAATTGGATTTTATTTGTAGGCTTGAATTAGGTATAACTCAAAGTCACCAGAAAATATAAGGTGGATAACAAATTATTTTTTTATTGCTTACTAATAACATAAATAATGTAAACACTAAGGCGATTATAAATAATTAATTACACTACAAGCATTGAGTGAGAGCCACTTCACTTACCGATAATATTGATATTATATAAAGAAAAAAATGTTTTCAACAACATTATATGAACGTATCTTATTTTTACATCTATGTCTCACCCTTTATACTTTTCTATTTCTAGAACAACTTAATAAAATCGAGGAACTAATGAAAAATTACGGCGAATACGTAAAGTTTTGGCTGGGACCGGATCTCAATATTTGCGTCAAAAATCCAGCGGATATAAGGGTAACCATTGATGAACAATTATTTACAAAACACTTTGGCAAAATGCCCTTACAATCCTTCAGATATCACTTGTATATTACAAATTATCTATTTTTTGTGTAAGACAATGACAAATCGATACATAGTTAGCCGAGAAAGAGAAGAAAGACAATAAAATTAAGAAAGAAAGAAGGAAAGAACTGTCGCCTGGTAACTGACATAAGAAAGAGGGTGTTGGAGAGCCAAATAGTTTTTGTCGGAAACATAATAACTACAGTATTAATGATGACAAATGACAATGACAAAAATAAATTGATGATAATCCTTTTACGAAATGTTACCCATCCTATCATAACACCTTAGTCTATGGGTATTTGTTTGCAGTCAGTATGCTAGACCGCCCCAATATAGCCATATTATATTAAGTAAACAGGTATTATTTACAGTAACATTTCGATTGACCAAATTTTTTGTCACAGAAATAAATTAAGTGATACATTACATTTTTTAGTACCTGCTGACCAGCAACAAAGTGAACCACAAGGGTCCCCTGTACAATTTCATGGTACCTTTTATTGGAGAAGGTATCCTATGTGGAGGTAATTGAATATGTATATTGTTACTTAAAATAATATTACATTAGAAGTGCACATATGCCGCCGGTCCGACGACATCCGTAGGATCGCAGGTAGGCATTGGATTGGACCAAGCAACGTGGCACGCTCTAGGGGAGACATATGTTCAGCAGTGGACAGCTATGGGCTGATGATGATGATGATCATGATAAACTAGCCACTACAATACCTATACATTTTTTACTTTAATTTTGGAGGTTAATTCTAGTGTAAGACTAAGGAAAATTAGATATAAATGACCCGTCTTGCGTGATACCGCTATATACCGGAGCGCCGTTCAAAGGGTTTTGTTTTCGAGTCTGGGTGTATGTGTGTTCTCGTCTTTGTAGATTGTCCAAGGCATCCAAAATGTAGGGAATCGTTATTTAGGTTATTAGTTTGTAGCGTTATTTATCTTATTTTATATGAATAGATGGCACACGGGCTGATGGGCACCTAGTAGTAAATGGTTGATGCGAGTAACGCCTAAGGCATATCCAGTCCGTGGCCGGTTAGGAAAGAGGCGAGAAGAAAGAAAGTACTGCCTTCTAACGCCCAAACTGCGATGGTAGCTACACAGACTTCAAGAAAATATAATAAAACTAATAAAAAAAAGTATCAGAGCTAGCTTTGAGAGATGAAAATATATTTTTTAAGAAAATTTTGTAGGTCAAACGTTTGAACTTTAATACAATAAGCTATTTTATTAGTATTCGGGCTTATCACCGACTCCAATTATTTCAATTCAATTTAGGTAGCGTATCATATTAACAAGTAACGAATTAAGTTTTTCATTCAATATTTTTTTAATTTTTGTGAGCATTTTGTATATTACGTTTAAAAGTCAGTAAAGGTATATTTTAAGTTTTAATTTCTTTTTTATTTTTCTGTAAATGTACGAATAGGAATAAATAATGCTTTCCATAAAACACTAATATGCGAAACCTAACTTTGAAAGAATGCGCGCCAAAAATAACTTGTCAAACTCCTATAGGGATGGGAACATCTTTCGCCACCGCAGTGTTGTTCGGTTATCGATCAATCCGGTGATTATCCGGTTTCATCTAACAATACGTACGTAGTAACTACGAACATTACAAGTTAACATGGTTAATGTTGTACTAGTTTCGGAATATTAACATTGTTAATATCAAACGATCTCTGTAAGCAAGGATTATTTTCTATTAGTATTGAAGAGCTACATTGTAAATCTCTGAAGAGCGTTATCAAATCTATCTTCATCAATGCTAATAAAATCTTCCAATCTTGAATGATATTATTTTATATTCCATCTAATTCGAATCCGAAGTTTTAATAAAATCATGGACACAAAAAAAATATATTCATATTTACAAACAAACATACGATTCAAATACAAAAGCTCATTTTTTGAATTGGGTAAAAATATAGATTGCAGGTAGGACCACCAAACTACAAGTTATCTATTATGAGTTCCGCAAAGTTGATAGCAGAATGCATTATAATATGTATTATTTTCTTATAATTATCTGCAAGTCATGATTACATCTAGTATGAAATTACGACAATAAATAACTACTGTTTAATTACTGAAACTACTTTACTTTAATTACTGTAATAAATAAAGTAATTAATTTTGACGCCTTAAGTATATGTTTTTTATAGATTAACAGTCAGTTGCACACAGTTTTGTAATGAAATAAACATAATCATAAATTTAGTTATAAATCCGTACTAATTATAAGTAATTAATCTGTAATAAAGAGACGATGTAGTAGTAAGACCATACAACATATACATATATTGATCTTATACGTCTGCGAAGACCGTTTTTCGATTCAGCTATGCGTTTGCAAGATTAAGCTTTAAAACGGTAATTTCGTTGCTGTCAAATGTTCTCCCTTCCCTCCTACCAGAAGATATATCATGTTGGTTGAATTAAAAAAAAACACGAAAATAGTAAATATGTTGAATTTTAACGGAGAACTTTCACGTATAGGGTTTGCAGGTTAACGAGTAATAGTCGATCAACTTACAATACAGACTTTTAACCGACACGAACTAAGCTGATTTTTGAACTAGTTATACAATTTTCACAGTAAATATTCCACCGAAATTGCGGTGCTACTTATGTTCATTTAGTTTATTATTGAACATTATTTAATAGTTATAAATACAAATATTAGATTTATATATTAGACCATTACATCAGACCAACACTTTTAAAATTAGGGACTGTATAATTGTAAAATATGAATTCTTATTACGTGCATTTTATTAAAAATATTCGTAAATATTTTTGCATCGAATTGTGAACGTCGTAAAATTTCGTTATAATTTAGAACTAAGTCAAGTTTTGGGTATATATGCTAGAAATACAGCTTCATTCAATTTAATAGTTATATAAATAATCACATGAAAATTTTTACTAATGGACATAACTTTAACGACAATCTTATCGACAGGAAAATTTTATGTTTTTTTAGGTCCAACATGGCGAATTCATAGAAAAATAGCGACTCCGTCGTACAATAAGAAATCTGTTCAGATATTTGAGCACATTTTTAACAACGAATCTGAAACGCTGGCGAAAACATTACGCAACAAAGACCCTACTGTCACATTCGACGTATATTTTGATGTTTTGAAATGTACCACGCAATGTGTTTTACGTAAGTAGTTACATTCTTTTTTTGATATACTTTTAAGAAAGAGGTAGAAGTTTTTAAATATTTGTGCAATGACCGAAATTCGCTTCGATTCTTTTCTTCGATTCTTATGAAACATTCGATTTCGTTACATTTTTTGTTGTGGATTTAAAATTTTCCTTACACCCGACCCGTCTAAAATGTATATTTACATTCATAAGGAAATGGACTCGGATTACAACTTTGTCGATAAATGGATGAAATGGGGTATAAAGCTGATGCATTAACTGAAAACTCGATTTTAAATATTGGCGCCCAACGTGGGGCATTGAACTACCTCGTTAGTGGTTGATGTACAAGAAAAACAAATAAGTGTTAAGTTTATTTAATTACCCATTCCAGAAACTCTGATGGGATTATCAAAAAAGGATGCTCTCAATGTTAAAAGGCTGGAGGAAGTTATTCTAGAAACACAAGGGTATGTAAATCATAATAATAATGACATTGTTAGTCACCAGAAATCACAAGTTACTTAGTTTGAGGAAACACGAGGTAATGTGGTCTCCTGATATGATAGTGTAGCACCATTTGAGAACCAGAAAAGAATTAGATTCATTATTACGTCGCCGTACCAGTTTTGTATCTTATTATTTCTCCAAAAACACTTCTACTGAGAAAAACGAGCCTCAATTTTAGTAGGAAATAAATTAATACAAATGATATCCCAAATATGCAGATTTACATAAAAACGTAAACAAAATCTCTTAGTTTTTTCTAGTTGTGAAAGGAAAATGACAATTCATTTGAAATAGAGGTATTTGCAGGATCTGAATATGTGTTCAGAGCAGTAGTATCTAATTATTAAACAATTACACTTTCAATGCTTAATAAGACACATTGATTTATTTACAGGATGTACTCCTTAATATTTTCAAAGATGACACGTTGGTGGCTGCAGCTGCCCTTCGTCTACTATCTAACCGGTGGAGCAGCATTAGAGAAGCACTTCGTCAAAATTGTTGATGAATTAACTTCTGACATTGTTGCTAAGAGACGTAGAGCATTAAAAACTGGTGTCGTTAACGAAGATGGCATGGGTATCGTGGATCGATATATCTTGGATGGAGGACTAACAGATAAGGAGATTAAAATGGAAACGTTTACATTGTTTACTACTGTGAGTATGTGCTTATTTACAAATTACAAAAGATATAAATTAAGTCAAATAACAGAGACAAAAAGTATTTTAATCATAATGTAATTGGTTGATTTTTCATTTTCTAATTGGTATGTTTCAGAGCCAGGAAGCTTCCGCGAAAATTGCCTCAGCGGTATTGCTCTTTTTAGCGCATTTGCAGGTTTGGCAGGTACTTATGAATATATCTTATATTATTTTAGAAATTTAAAATTAGACGAACTTAAGATCCGTTAATATAAAACTATTGATTCATATTATAAATATATTCTGCTAGGTGGATTACTCACACATTTGAAAATTGCAAAACCTACAATGAGATGTGCTTTTTTTTTCTTTAATAAGAAAAGCAATAAATTATAAAGTTCTAATTAAATTGATTAGCCAATAATCGATTTTGGAGTCACACAGATAATTGACACATATTTCACGATTACATAAGTAAGATGGCAACGTTTCTGGTCCTGTTTAAGAACTCTACCATTGACATGAGTACCATCACAACTTCACAGTACAGAAACTAATGATCCCCTGCAGGAAACGCCTGACCTAGCCTCATACATTCAGCAGGATATAACATGATCAGGGAACTTATCTACTTACTACGTACTTGAGCGTGATATTTATCATTCACTTAGCTAACAAAATTAATGTTTAAACTTTTCATGGCATTTTAGGATAAAGTGTACAACGAAATCGTGTCTGTCCTTGGCCATTGTGATGACGTGACGGAAGAGGACGTAAAGAAGTTGCAGTATCTGGACATGGTGTACAAGGAGGTTCTGAGATACTTATCTATTGCCGCTCTTATACAAAGGACTGTTGATGAGGAAATCACTATAAATGATGGTAAATGAATACCTACTGTTTAAATTTAGTTTAGTTTGCTGCTATGCATCCATTTACACCAATCTGCAATGCAGCGCGATCAAGCATTGTGCGAACCTCTTCAGTTATGAGAAGAAACTCATGTTCTGGAGCGGGTATTTAATAGGTTAAAATTCAACTATATTAAATAAATTCTCCCTGATCGAGCATGATGCAAGGGAGTAGGAGGAAGTAGTAAGATGGATGGCGGCTAGAGACATTAATTTCACAAGCGATTCTTTATTTCAGAGGCAGGCCAACGATCTTAGATCTTAGTTTGACATGACCTTCAAAAAATAAGTTAATAATCATTTATTACTTGTAATATTGATACAAAAAATATTCAAACAAATTTGTTAGACTTTCTCCTTAATTTTGTGAGACAAATTAATAATTAAATTGTTTGTTTTGAGATATAAAAGGGACAGAGACCTATGGTTTTGGACTGCCAGTCGAGTAACATTTAGCGCAGTTTATCGTATATAGACATTATAATTTCCTTATAGACCTATACGTATTTCTGATTTGATGCAATTTTATTGAACCTTATATGCCAAATTATTATCAAAGATATTTGCTCAAATTATTATCCTTACATCCATTAATAATTACCAAACCGTCATACATTAATACAAAGTAGATGGATTTACGGTATTTCTTAGTTTACGTGATATGAAATTAAAAATCTTATCTCAAAACATATATTTTTTACCTTTTCGATCTTTTTGATGTCTATTTGCAGTTCTAAAAGTATAATATTAATATTCGATTTCTTTATTCTCTATTCTATTTTTAAATTAACAATCTTGGTTCTCTTCAAATTAAGTCTTATATTGATATTTTCAACCATTGTATTAAATGTATTAGAACAATATTAATTTAATTGACAAGTTCTCTTTCATCGTCATTTGTAAAAAGTACAGTACCGTCATCAACTAACAGGGTCTTATCATGTTTCATATTTTCTGGTAGATCGTTGATATAAAAAGAGAACAATGATGGACCTACGCTACTACCTTGAGGTACACCGTACATTATATTTTCTCAGTGAAACAATTTGGTAAACAAAACAATTCATTTACAATTCAGAAGCAAAATACTATCCACGAATTTATAATCCTGTTGCAACCCACACACAAACCCTAGTCTATCACAAAGGTTATGAGTTCATGACAAGTAAACGTAAGGTTAACAGTAGCGAAACTTTATTGTAATTAACGTACGGTAGGTATCCACCCTTACGTAGTGCACATCCCGCCAATACGAACGAAAAAAATTGCGTCGTCGTTCCTTATGCGTACTGCGAAGGAATGGAATAGCTTGCCTGCGTCGG
>DWPA01007460.1:0-10323 GCA_018251375.1 Calpodes ethlius | reverse complement strand
TAACTGTTGGGGAAGAAAGGTCCTTGAACGGCGTATACATCTCGGAAAAAGATTGTAGGCCAGCCCGCAATTAAATGGACCGACGACCTGAAGAAAACAGCAAGTATTCCCTGGATTCAGAAGGGTCAGCACCGGACTGAGAGGCGTTAATTCGGGGAGGCCTAAGTCCAGCATTTTACCTTCAAAGGCTGGTAGATATATATATATGGACCTACGCCTTAGATTTCCCCACTTCGTACACCAGTACTCCCAACCAAACACAAAGCTTACCACAATGCTTACAAGTTTACACAAACTTTAAAGTTTCGGTAACAATTCATGTAACTCGATTATCGCAGCAAAGTCTGATCAGAAGTTACACGGAACATTTGAGCAATAAAAACCATCCTTCGATATAATCGTCAACCGTCGCACTGGATTATTCAGTAACGTACGACGCCGTTTCGCGAATTAATCCCCGTGACGATGATAAATTAGTTCAATTAAAGCTCACGGAAGATCTCCGGCTCTCGGAGGATGCCGTGGGATATTAACTGATGATACTACGATCCTGATTCTGCTACGTTGAATATTTAGGCGTTATTTAGTTTACATAATTATGTGTAGCTTAATTTAGATACGAAGCAAACAAACGATGTTTTATAAACTTTTCGCGAGCGCTTTAAAACTTCCTAATGTCTTCAGAGAGGTAGACATTTGAATGACTGGTATATCTTGGATGCAGTTGAGATTGTTAAAAATGTAGAATATGTAGGTAGTGCTTTAGGCGATCAGTGATTGATTTCTAGTTTCAAAAGGGAATATACTATATTATAGGAATCGCGTACTTGTTAGTTTGGTAATAATCGTTACGTAAATCTATCACAGGGTTAGAGATTCATCGAATCGCGATAATTTCCTCGCGTCGGCTACCTCGCAGCGGTCTAGGAATTCGCTTTCTGTTTAGGTAAATTAATAGCCACGAGATAAAATATATTGAAGTTGGATTTTTTTGACTGAATAAAATATATTTAATTAATCTGTGTTGATAAGTTTTCCAATAACAATTTCATCGAAATTTCATAAATGCCAAACTTTCCTGAATTAATTTCCCCCGACGATGATAAATTGCGCTGAATGAACGTTGTGCAATATTGCAGATATGTATCCAATTATACGACCGACCAATTATGAAGTCCGTTATATACATATATAGCTATAATATAATATCTATCTATCTTATCTTCCTATCTATAATATATTTACCTATCAGTATGTTTGTCCGTCTACAAAGCGTATATCAACCAAACAAGAGGTCCACTGATGTCGTACATTTGATCTATATGTTAAAAATAATAATTTTACTTATCATACAGGTAACTAATTGTATGTAACAATGAATATCCTAACAGGAAATCTTAAGAGGTTCAATTTGCACCGTCTGAAAGGAAAAAATACACATAGGTAGTATTAAAATCAAGACTTAGGATATTTTTTAATGTATTTTTATTGCACGTTTCACTACATTTCTTTAAATACAAATTACAATCATATATCTACTTTGATATTCCATAACATTAAACGTAAAGAGTAATTAAGCTCCCCGAAGTACATGACAGTAATCTGCTCACAATTTAAACCGTTATCTAGTAGTCACCGAATGGCTTCAAGTCGTTTAAAAGCGATTACTGGCCGCTTGATTGGCAACGGCTACCCTGAATCCGACACAAGTTTCAGGGCGTCGTGACCTTGAGAGAATATCAACAGAACTGCCTACTGTTAGCAGATTATACTGATCTTGGGTAAAACTACTTTGAAGTTATACGTCGAGTTTAGATTCAATTCTAATAAGTCACGGCCTACTGCAGGTTTATGGTATACGTTATTGAAATGGAAGGATATTAGTTAGAAATCGGTTTTTACTAATACAATTCAAAAGTTAAATTATACCATCTCTTCAACAAATTTCTACGGAGAGTGATCCCTAGAAATAGACGCGGAAAGAGACATTTCTTGAGATTTTTTCTTATTTGCAGTTACAGGCAGAACTATAACTATTGACCTTATGTTTTACCAATCTTGCTCTTGAAACAATCATACATCATAAAAATTACCCATCAAAAGAATCATTTGGAAATGTTTTTATGAAATTTTATTATTTTTACACACGTACCCTTAACAAGCCTATAATAATTTAATCATCAAGTAACAGTAACCTAACCTGAACTAAATGTAACTTGTTGGGACCCTATCACTTCTAGGAGTCCTTGTATGTATTGATGGAAGGGGATAAACGCTGTATGGGTAAAACAATTGCACATCTCCTAGACCAAAAGGACAGCGAGAAGCCTGCACTACTACAGGCTCTCCAATACAGCAATCTAAACACAAATAAGATTCTAGTTAGGGTGCTACCACGTATGTTAAAACCCTACACCCACGTACAAATATAAATCATCTGGATTAAACTGGATGGTACAGAGAGGCTATAGGAGAAAGTTGGGAGCGTCTATTGTTTAATTAGGTTCACAAGCAAGTGAAGTTCAATCGTTTCTAAAAATCTTTGGATCGACTATGTGTGACTATGTAGAATATTCTTGTTTAATAATACGTATAAGATAGATCGCTACCTTCTTATTAAGACAGTGGATCGTTTTATTTGGATTTAAGAGTAGTATGTGGGGAAAACAAATTTATAAAATGTTTTCCAATACATCACGATTGAACCGCACTACAAAACTACTGATTCAGGATTTTCTCCGGGCAAATAGTCAACAAATATGTTATAAAAGTTCAGCATACATGTTCACAGAAAAGGTAAATAATAGAAGATTCGTTCCTCGAAAACTTTTTGTATTAATAACATTTTCGTCACAAGTTTTCGATTTCGAAGATGTTAGTATATTGGAAAGTTTTTGACGAAGTGATCGTGTGACCTTTATCATTTTTGACAGTCGGCGGGTAATTGACGCTTCATTCAAGTTGTAACAAAAATTCCAGGCGATATTTTTTTATCAGCGCTGTTGAAGAGTTTGATGTGTTAAAATCATCAACAATACATTGCATTTCGTATGATCTTTATTTTTTTTAAACACTAAATCGCTAAATCGCTAAGTCGCGAAATGATTTTGATTACAATACGATAATTTTAAAATTCAATATATGATTACTAACTGGACAGTTACTAATATTTGCTATCAGGGCTACCTTACACAAACAGTTCAGTTTACAGTTCTCTTATTCACGAATAACATCAAGTAAATATTGTTAATATCACCTGATACTTATAGGACTTCCTAGCCAACTACAGTCTCCTACAGTTTCTCTTGCAGTCTTCTACAGTCTTCAGTCCTATTCGAGATTTGTCACAGGCGGCCATAAGCAGCAGAGAATGTTGGCCTGCAAGCATGTTTGGTATCTTTATTCCATTAAAAAAGTCGTTGTATCACGTCTTGAATAATTTGAGTTCATTCTACATCTAAAAGATAATCATAACCGTAGTCAAAATGGTATTAATAAAAATTTGTGGACTAAATGCTGTCATTTGTGTTTGGAAATCGACGGAGCAATTGACGTTCCATTTAAGTTTGAATCTCTTAGGAGGGCTAATTCCGCACGATTTCTTTTTATCATCCCCATTTGGAAGGTACGCGCTTTGAATGAGCTGAAATATTTTGGGAAAAACACTTCTATAAAACAAAGCTTCTTTAATGACAATTGGGGTTTTATTTAAGTGCATGCGTTTCGTTTAAAGTAGACATAGAGCATTCTAGTAACTTTTCATCCACATAAAACTTTCCAAACAGCGAATTAGTTGTAGAATCTAAAACACGTTAACTTAATAAACAAATCAATACCTCCAATTCTGTCTAGAACAAAATTAACTGTTCTAAAAATAAAATTCCATCGCTGCCTAATTCCAAACCATTGTCTTTTATCACCGCAATTCGTGTACGTGTCTGGAATACAGCAGGCGGGATCCAATATTGTTTGCTGCGGATATTGTTTCATACAAACTCAATATAAACAAGATCAGCTTTTGCGAAGTATTAAAAAACATGTACATAAATTTATTTTACACTTCATGTGTCATCGGCTTTTTCAGATTCTTTCAGAGAAGATGAAGAATATATTACAGGAGGAGTAGATTAAATTATTTTATTATGGATACGTCTGTGTCCGTTTTGTACTATTTTAACATTTGCCAACTGTGTCATTAATAGATTTAATAAATGCTGGCATGACCTGATGTCATGAAGGGTACACCTTTGTATTACAAGTCTTAACTAGTGTGATACCTGAAGTGTGAGTTCAAGTTTCAACTCGTTGTGAATCGAGGTGCCTATGTAAAGCTTACGATAATCACTCTTAGATTAAACGTATACCTTGTTAATTATATTGCAGACAAGCTGTGCCCGCGACTTACTCAGCGTGGAATTTTACAAAAAGTGTTTTACTTTATTTTGTTATAGTAGCCTAAGTTACTCCTTATTATATCAGCTTCCTGCCAATAAAAGTTCCGTCAAAATCGGTTCACCCATTTCTGAGTTTAGCCAGAACGAACAACAGGCAGACAAAAATAAAAATAAAAATTTTGGTGCATGTACCGTATGTATATATATTTCAATATAGTAAAAAGCATGTAGTAAAAGCGGTTATTTCACTATTTGTAATATTGATACTCCAGACAGACCCTCCAATTTTATTAAATGCATAGATGATTTATATAAAGTTGGATTTACACAGAATTGGTAACGTATCATACTTGCGATAGACTTGCTAAATCTTATCTTGGTGTTGTTGGGAATGAGTCGACACACTTGGAAACTTATCTCATTGTATACGTTTTCCGAAGAAAAATAAAATTCTTCTTACTTTGACAATGGCAATCGTGTTAGTAGAGTTGTTCGAATTTGATAGCAAAAGACTTGTTTGATTGTTATGTTTGAACAATCATTTTCTATCAGCAATTGTTAATCATTACTTCTACCTTCTGCCGATTAGCAATCAGTCAGACGTTCTGGCTTCATCATATTGAGAGTACCCGTGCTGAAATAAGCGGTAAGCTTGATAAAAAAAAAACATGTTTAAAATTACTTTTTACAGCACGTCATTATGCTCTATACTTAGACAGAGTAAGAATTTAATTGACGGTAGGATTCTTTAAAATGGAAATAATTGACGAACGAGCTAAGGATTCTCTTGATGGTAATTGGTCATCTCCATTGGCAACATAACCAGCGTATTGCCGCAAAAAATATAAGAGAAGAAAGGAAGTAAACAAGAACTGGTTCTGAAGTCACCAGCTAGGACACGAGTTATTTGACAACTGACACCAGCAAAATAGTGAGTAGGCAGACTTTACAGAAATATACCAGAATAATAGAACCAATAGATACGTCTCTGTTTGAACGAAGTCATCTGTATCGCAAGCTTAGTCAGTATACTTGAATGTACCTGTATACTCTGATTATAAACACTGGTGACGATACGCACGTATTGTGAACATTAATTTAATTCAGTGAGCCGTAAACGCGATGGTTTTCTTTTGATATTATAGAAACTGTTCAATAGACAAGAACCTCTCCAAGGTATCACGTTCAGTTGGTTGTAACAGAGACGAATCTGAGGTATAAAAAAGCTTTGTTGTCAATACAAAGGTCGAAACGTATTCTTTTGGAATAATACGTACGTCTCTATAAACCTGACAACTAGCCAAGCGATAACTTCGATACTAATAGTCGCATTAATATTAAAAACTAGCGAACCCAGTTCGCTTCGCTGGGAAAAAAAATATTGTCTATTGGAAGTCGACGCTTTACAGCGCCGTCTGGTGGCGAGTTACATGAATGAACATAGCATATACCTTCTCCGTGGAAAGATACATATATATACACTCCAATTTTTATAATGATCGGTCAAATAGTTTCTGGGTTTATCAATTTCATATATATTCAATCATCCTTATTTATGTTTGTGTAGATGAGACGAAGTAGAATGTGCACTTTTAATATTTTTGCTGTATTAATTATAAAGAGGCCAAAACGTATTTTTGTTATAAAAACACCATGAATATATTTCCGAATCAGAATTGAGGGCGTATTATTTACCATATTCATACAGGGAAGTTTCAAGGTCTGATTGCGACATGCCGGTGTCCCTTAGCGGTAATATATCGAGGTCTTGTCTCCAGAGTTTTTTGAGATTCACCTAAACATTATGTCAATATTTCACTGACTATTTTTATTAAAATTTTCCGTAAAACAATCTGTTACTTTGTTTTAAAAATAAATTGTCAAAAAAATCCTTACAAACTTAGTTTTTCAAAAGAATAAGCGCATGTAATACTTAAGTAGTGGTTCATCATCATCATCATCACAACTAACAACTGTCCCACTGCTGGGCTCGTGTCTCTTCTTGCGATGTGAGGAGTAAAGGCCGTAATCCATCGCGGTAGCTGAGTGCGGATAGGTAGACTTCAAAAACTCTTGAGAACATTATGTCGAATTTTCAGGTGTGCAGGAACGATGGTCTTCTTTACCGAAGCAAGTGATAATTAACTTGTAATACGCACATAACTTTTTTGTTAATAAGAGGCGCGTGCAGATTTTAACTCACGCCCTCACTTTCGGGATACCAACATTCGAGCCACTGGGCTATCGGAAACCAACGTTGCACGAACGTAGTAGTAGTGGCTAATTTGTGCAAACTACAAGTTGCCTGAAACAATCTCTTGACCTTTAATTACAGAGAGGATAAGACAATGGTCGGGGTAGTATAAGGGTACTTAATGCCGGAAGTACGCCGCTCGGACGTTCAGCCGGATGTTCCCTTGAGTTGCTGAACATTACTAAAGATAACTTTTTATTTAATTTTAGTAAAAGGTAACTAGAAGGTTAAATGTAGAGTACAGAGTAAGTTAATTATCTTGTTAACATTTTTGGAATGAAAAGAAAAGGTGGACAAAAAATAAATAACGGATGATTTGAGAATAAAATGATACAATGTTGTACCTCAGTTGATAATGTCATTGCCTGTGGAGTACAGGAGTCTGGATTTGATTATCTGTTGAGGACGATATTAACGCGATAGATAGACAGTTTGTCTTTAACTAACATCCACAGTACAGGGCGTCTTAATCTATAGATTTGTATCACTGTAATTATTATGGAATACATTCCATAAGTTTTTCCATAAGTAATGATGCCACGCAGTCGGAAATTAATATGTCACATCAAAGTTAAGGTAGGATAGTCTCTTTACTGACTCTATATCTGCCAACCATTTCTATTTACATATTATACATTGACATCGCTCCAGTAATGGAATTCAGAGGAACTGGAGCATAGTGTTCGATGGAGCTGTTAGTTTTGAATAGAAATGTCTGTCAGCAGTGTCGGTCAGCCATATGTTGGATAGGACAGAGGTTTTATTATAATTGTAGTACCTTGTTCGCTTGAAACTAAAATAGAATTACTGATAAAAAGTTAAGTATTAATTATTTAAATTTGAATCCTCTAAATACGATTTTCTTCGTGACATCGAAGGATATCGTTCATCTTATTATAATCGCTCCTTCAATGATCAAATATGAATGATATTATGTACAAAATATACATTCATTATTTACAATTTACACAACAAGTAAAAGCAATAAAAACTAAGTATTTATTAGAATATTCTTTTACAAAGTGATATCTCATCCTTTAAGCAATTGATTTCTTTGAAACCGCTTTCTTTATCATTAGCGATATCGGTGAAAATTTCACGTTGGGAGTTATTTTGGCTACTTAATTGGTTTGATGTCGTTTTGGAACATATAGGTGGAGTCATTTACATATTTGAAACTTCGAGGGAAAGTCGATTTAACACGCTAGATCTTTTTAAAAACAAATACTAACGGAACCTCTACCGACAGTCCTATTCGTGGTTTGTCACAGGTATTTACGGGCGACAGGAGAGGGAGGCGCTGCAAGCTCATTTACTCTTGGCATCACTTAAAAAGTCAGACAGGGATAGACATTTAAAGCGTCGATGATTAGAGCTTAATAAATTTCAGCTAGACAAATTTTGTGTAATCCTTTAAATTTATGTTACCAATTTATCAATTTGCGTTACGAGAACCAGTAAAGTTGTGAAATAACGAAATGGGAAGCAATATTTTTACCTATTTAGATCGTTGCGTCGTGAAGTCCTCAAAGCAAATTATTCAGCCGAAAGCAGCGAAGCGGAAAACATTCGGGCAAAGAAATGTCGTTATTTTCCCACGGGTCCGAAAATGACTGAAGAATATTTTCATTCTGTGGCCATTCAAGCGTGTGATTTTACAGATAAACAAAATTTTAGCAATTCTTGAGTGAGGCGCTGGGGATGAATTTACACGTATGCAAGAACATAAAAATGTTGTTACGGTGAGAGGATGTGAATTGGGAAGGTGTTCGTGTGGTAACAGTAATAGGTATTAGAAATAGAAATTGAAATAAACTTCGATAGAAATTATACTTTTAGTAGGTAAGGTATATAGCCAGCTGAATCAGATTAGTAGTACTACTAGGTTTGTGAAATGTTACTTTCTTAAATGAAGTGTGAATAAGTACAATCCACAAACGTTTCGTTTCGATCGTTTTTAGTTATACGTCTTAATTATTCTCGTGAGCTATTGAATATTGCGAACAACATGAAAATGCTGTTCAAAAGTGCTGTGAAAAAAAAATTGTTGAGATAAGCAGATAGGAAATTGATTCATACCATTATTATTAGTAGTACTTATCGCATCGTTTCCGTTTCCTCGTTCTGTCAGTTTTCTTCTATTTTTTTCTAGTCGACAACGCATTGGTAATGCCTTTTTGTCAACTTTTTATATAAAAAATCTTTTACAATTTATTAGTTTGATATTGTTTACAAAATAAAACAGAACTCAACAATAAAACTTTTGTAAGATTATTTATAATAATTACGTACGTTCTATATAATATCATATACAGTGATGGTGACCTTATTAGGGACACCAGTAGTAAAAGCCCACAAAGAGAATGTATTCTTACAAAGTAAGGTTGCCAGATTATCCTTGATATACTCACATACAAGAATTGCTCGTATAAAGTAGCGGGTAAATGTTGACATTCTAGTATACAAAAGTTCTAAATACACGAGTACGTATAAAAAATATAAATCTGTATAAGAATGTTTTACTATATTTGAAATCTTTTAATCTTGAGTACGATTTTTATTTTGATTGCTGAGCTTCTAAGCGACACATATGAACACATATGAAACACACAAAACAAGTGTAAGGTTATAAATTTGCTAGTTATAATTAAATTTAAGCAGTACAATTTTGAACTCATTGTGGTAGCCATTGTTACTGACCATTCGACATACCTAGACTATATCGAATTATCGCATTGAAATAATGTGCTAATCTGCACAATGTACCATTTTTTCTAGGAGCTTTGAATGAACATAACTTACCTCCAGCAAGAGGAACAGGACTATTATGCATTGTCTTGAATCAGGGTAGGCGTGGAGCCTTGAACCCCAAACACCCGCATAATGTCCATAGCTCCCATACCTACACACTTCAAAACGACCTGAAGTAAATTTACTGGAACACTTTAATAAGGTTTACGTCTCGCAATATTGTGGGAGAAACCATTATATACATCAAAGGAGTAATCATAAAAGTTAATAGATTTTCGTAGAAAACTCAACAAATATCATGTTTTTTCAATAAAATAGTCAAGTTATACAGGGTATTCATATATCCATAGATATAAATTTTTATGCATTCATTCATTTATTTATTTATTGATTTATATATACACCCAACACAGACAACACTAGTATATAGATATCATTACTTATTATTAATGAGCCTTACAATTTAGTGGATTCATAATTACAAGCTACAACATGCACAATTATGCAGCTAAAAAGTGCCAGTTAAAATTAAATATCTAATTCAATACATGACATAAAAACGTAATATGTGACTGAAGTAGAAGGAGCTAATTATTTATATATGAAGCAAAACCTTTGGACTCGTTTTTACGAAATCTGCGCAGACGGAGGAGTATTAAAGTTGGCACACTTATAATTTATATGTACGAGAAGTGCAGAACGCTAATATTGTTCAATAGTAATGTTTATAAAGTACATTAAATCAATAAATACATCCATATTCTACCATCCATTTCACACATACGGATAATAAGACACATATTCTTTTGTTAATGGTGAAAGTCAATCTGAAAAGAGTTTAAAAGAGTTAATACTGTCAATGTGAACTAATCCTTTGACATTATGAATTACGGTCGAATTTCGAGCGCAGAACGGGTCTCTAGT
>DWPA01007459.1:0-10324 GCA_018251375.1 Calpodes ethlius | reverse complement strand
TGGTCAAATGCATCGCAAATGACCTGGTCTACAACCCTTTAGCAGGAAAAGGTCGAATTACCAGTAACCCTGTATATACGGATTAAAAGTCAGGTTGTCACGTCATTATGTTATATTTAATGACCCGTTATAATATCGTTTAACGTTCTTCTACACCGTGCAACTATATAATAAAACATTAGCATTTATCTGACGTTAAACATTTAAATTTCGTTCCTACAATTGGCTGTTATAGTATATGATATATATAGTATAGTTAATAGGTGAAGAAAAAACCTATATACACCTTTTTAATAATATTACCGACCTCAAAGCTTCGTTGGTAGTGATTCTGCCTGCGAAGTAAGAGGTTCTGGGTTCGATTCCCGATCGGAGCAGAGATTTATGTGACAGATAAATGTTTGTACTCGGTTCATGGATGTTAGTAATATCTAATTAGTGTAGTCCGTGCCATTCACGATACAGGTAATCCTAATACGGGGTGTGAGTGAGTTTGCGTGAGTTTTGTGAGTTTGTGAGAAAGTATTGCGCGATAAATACATTTATTAATAAAAATTAACTGATCAATAGTGTCGCAATGTGATGTAGCCGTTTCACAAAACGTATTACGGTCGAATTTCATTTGTAAAGCGTGACTTTGGAATAGACGAAAATTTTTAAAGTGTTACATATAAAGTACGAAGTATTATAGTAATGACATAGCTTATGATGAAGACCATAGTGATGTCAAAAATAATAATAAAAAAAAAATCCGCAAGATACACACAAAATAGTTATAATTACAAACAGAAACTATAAATGGACTTTGACACAAAGAGGCGGTTCAACATTAGCTGATGCTGAATAGTGAACCCAAGGAAATGCTGATTTTCAGTCGACCCCTACTCCCTATGTTCGTATTTACCTCAGAAAAATTCGTATTATACATGATCGTATATAAAATATATGATAGTGATAATTATGATAATGATGATGACTCTGATGATGATAAGTCACCCGAAGCCTTTTCGATAGCCTTCAACTCCTTTTCAACGTTCACGCAAGGTTCTCCTTTCTTGGTTGCAGCTAGAAGCGAAGCTCCGGCCGTCCACAGCTCCTGTGATCGTCTCGACTCACGTTCCGCCTTCAGACGCTCTGAACGCACACAAATAACACACACAATATATCGTGATATTTGAACACTAATTTGAACACAACATTTTGAAAACAAACATTCGTTTCTCAGCTAATTGTCACTCTGGCTTGAAGTTGTCTCTGACGTATTTCTTTGTAGGGGGGTAGTCTAACATTAGTATTAAATAAACACTTATATAACATGTTTATGCTTTTGTTTCAGTATTTAATGACATTGACTGAAGATTTTTCAGTAAATTTTCGTTTTAGGTTTTACAAAAATGAAAAAAAAAGAATCTTAAAACATAATATCTTGAATGTTTTTTAAATACTTGATTTAATCATATTAAATTGATTACAACAGTTTATTATTATTTTGATACGAAACATATAAATTTATTAATTCTTTATAATTAAAATACATATTTCTAAACTGTTTTTTTTTGAAAGGAAATGAAAATATTTGAATTTTTTTTTATTTTTATTATGAACATGCTGAATATCATCATCTACCTTTGTGTCTACACTGTAGTATGTCTGAAAAAAAATGATCGAACACTAATCGCGCAATCCATTACGTTTCAGGTTTACTTCGCCGCCGGATATTTCAGTACGGCACCCTTGAAGTATTGAGCCGATTGACAAGCGTGACTGAGTATCACGGTCAATGGTATTTATTGGTAATCACTATGTAGACCAAACTGTCTGTTTAAACGCGATATCACAGATTAATAATAAAGTACTCAAAAAGTACTGCACGGATTTTCGTACAATTTTAACCAATGTAGGTATATTTATACATGATAAATCATTATTATCAAAGTTTATGTGAAAAGGCAATTAGAAACAGCTGTTAAAAATGATTAACTATAAGACATTTCGAGTCTCGTTTCGAATCTCGCAAAAGAGTTTATTATTTTCAAATGCGTGCACAATTTTTTTTGTATCATAGCATTTTTGTATCATAGAGAATATTGAATACAAAACTAAATCAAATTCGAATCATGCTTTGGAATACTTGTATGGATACAAATTATTTGCCAATTTGTTTGTAAAAACAATTCAAAATTAAAAAAAGAACTTGAATACTTTTGATAATTTATTTTTGGAACTGACACAAATTTATATTTTAAACCTAATATAACGCCATATAACTTCCCCGGTTTATAACTATAAAGATGCATAACAAACACATTACACAATACTTCTCAACAAAGTCACCTAAACCTTTACCCTTGTCGTCTTTTTATATAAAAAAACAGCAATAAAACGCTGCTTGCTATTCGGCAAATATTCCAATCGCATCTACATTTCATTATTCAACAACCTTGTGAATGTATTAATACGTTTCGGCGCCATCAAGCGTGAACTAGTATGAATCAATTGTATAGAAATTCGTTTACAAATACGATTCACTACGAAAGCCGTTGTATTTGGGTCTTTAATTTAAACTGCTGTTTACGCTATAATTAGGAATATTTAGAACTATATATTCAGTCCTCTGTTCATCCCAAGCACACTCATAAGCGGGCCTCCAGTTTGTAAAATTCAGCGTTGATGTAATAAGCAATAATGCAATCTTCATATGCGTGCATGATCCGAATATTAGTTCTCAGTTCTCTCGTAAACAAAACGATGCCAGCGCCAAAATGGAGCGAACAAGTACCCCCGAAATTTATTCACGACCTGTCCAAAGTATTTATCACCGAAATTAATGTTCGCAATATAGTATAATCTAGTAAAAAGAAAAATTACTAAAATATAAAAATATACCATTGAGTTTGTCTTCAACAAGCTTTAACTTAAGCGCCATATCAGCGAGTTGGCGCGCAAATATTTTCTTTTCGGCGCCAACCTTCTCTGACACCATTGTGTTAAAGTTGGCCATCATCTGTACAAAGCAAAAGATATAACTAACAAAGACAATTATATCATGTAATAAGATAGTTTATAGGAAATATGGTGCATGACGTGGAATGAATTTTTTTATACCATCACGACTTTATTTATCTACGATATGAAGTTTAAGTTTTACCAAGTACAACAAGTTTACAAGTTTTACAAGTAAGTTTAAGACGTTAAATAAATTTACTTGTCGTTGTTTTTAATGAAGCATATATCCATACTCTTTGATTAGCGAGAAGCTGAGTAAATGACTTAAATTCAGAGCACTAGTTCCGTATACATTGCTATATAATCTTCGTCGACGACGTTATCTTTTTTAAGTAATACAGCAATGTATAATGTTACGTCTCTGACGTACTTAATTATTTTATATCGGGAAAAAGTCTAGGAAACAAAAAACAATTACATCATCTTCTTTTTGCTTCAGTCTCTGTTTAAGTACTTCTTGATGCCTGTCGCACTGCTTCTGCAACGCGTCTTTCATGGTCTTCTCGTTGCAGGCTTTGAGGTCATCGTACTGAAAAAACGAATTCTACTGAGTTTCGTTTAAATCCTATTGAGGTTAAAACCGGTAATAAGTAGGGCCGTCTTCTAATAACATGTTCATTTGTAACAACCCTAACACAAGTTGTATCTATAGTAATTACTTGAGCTTAAGTAATGACGTAATTCGCTGAGTATTCTTTAAAAGTACTTACTTCATTCAAATTCTTATCTATTGAATAATAAAGTACTTGAGTTAAAGTAATTACTTCAACTTGACCATTTATACATATCCGTAAGGCTCAGGATACTCCAGAGATGTGTGAGATAACAAAGCAGTGCGTGAGGAGGAAATCCACTAATACCATTACTTGATCTTTCTGGGCTCGCGTTATGCAATAATATCAATCAAATTGAAATTATTTTTTGATTTAATAGCATTTACCCTTTACATTGATCATATACCCTTTATATTTTTATTAAACTTCAGTTCTAATAACGGTGTTCATGTGGTATTAGGGGAAGTCCTTAAACATAAGTGCACATGTAGACATTTTTATTTATTCAGCTATAGTTTTAAGAGGCTGTTTACAGACTAATTCTTTATATTTACTACTACTGTTTCATCTAAAGTCTAAATATTATGGCGTAATAAAATACTAGTTTACCCGTTGCTTGAACTCTTTGTCCAAATCCGCTCGTCTTCGTTTGATAGCCGAGTCGATAAGACAATCTCTAGCCTTCTTGTCCTTTTCGTTTTGTGAAAGCGCTGTAAAATTTCTATATTCCTTACAAACTTTGAGAGAATTATCTGGGAGATCAGTCTTTGAAAAGTTATGGGGACTTAGCAAGTAGTTTAAGAGCTAATCTTTTGGAAAATCAAATAAACTGTTTTTCTGGAGTCTTGTTTAAAGATATGTAGGACTGTGGACTATATTAAAAGCTACTCTTCTAGTTTATAAACCAAAATTTTCGAAGTCCTTCTGCTTCTCATAATATATAGATACGTGTAAAAATCATATGCCCATTAATTAACGCTTAAATAGTTTCAATAGATTAATCTATACAACATTTTATCCTCAATAACTTATCCTCGATTTTTAGTAACAGAGAAATTTTAAAGATTGTGAAAAAAATGTGACTTACTCCCGATCCCGCGATTTACTCTTTCCGTCATTCCTGATACTGTTTCTTCTAACTCCACTTTCAGTTTTTGCAACTAGAAGAAACATAAGTAGTATAATAACATCTTATTATAAATTGCTCTAAATCATGTTAACTTTACAAACCACTAGTCAGTTTTACAACTGACTATACTTAGCATTATTTGACGTATACGGTCAACCTCGGAAAAACGGAAAAAATGTTCACACGGCGTCCGTACGTCCATCGTCGAACATCGGTCTAATCGTCAACCAAAAGCTGCACCAAGTAGTTGCCGTGTTACTTGCATTTAGGATGAAAAAAGTGCATTCCGACTCTCCAACCACTGCGTACCGGCTTTCTATCCGGAATCGCGATCATATACGTGGTAAAAGGTCTTAGGACGGATGCCACAAGGCGATGTTTAGTGGGTAGGCGCCACTTTGGCACATCCCACATAACCTACATGGGCGGCCGTGCAGGTATGTCAAGCGCAGTGAAAAAAGAGTGGTCACCAAAAATGCGTGAGGTAGCAAGGCGATGTATTAATAATCCACATAAAGGATTAATTTATTACTTCTTACGCGAGACTAGGTTAATGAAATTAGCGTTTTGGTGTAATTTTTATCCTTATCGCCTCACCTGATGGCCTGGACTTTAGAGAGAATGGAGCCCCTAGCAGTCAGCTTTTGTATTTCAAAACGCTATATTTAACAAATTAATAGTTTAAACAACTATAAACAGGTTTTTATCCCGCAAAAAATTGTTACCGTGTTATTCACCACTGTGAAATTCCCTCGTTTGAAGACAACCCTGAATGTAGTATGAGATCATACTAATGATAAATGTACTTAATCTTCGAAACTAAATTGATGTGTACAATTTCAACTTCGTAGTATAAGAAAAAGAAGTTCTAACTCAGTTGCAAGATTTGACCCCTAAAAAACATTGAAAGGTAAAAATTTGTTTTAACTACTTACGTATCTATAAGTGTGATGCAACAACAAATCAGGATCACCGGTCAATTGCAGTTTTTTCTGAGCGTACTTCAGACCAGAGAACATTGTCTGGTTCTCATCAGAGTATTTCTCCACTAATGTTTCAACCTGGTCGAAAATTTGGAGAAATTACGTCGTAATTATGAACAAACAATGAAAATATGCCAATTAAATCCTAATTAGGATATTATAAAAATTAAACAATACGTTTAAATTTGCCTCTTCAATAATAGCTGAATTGGTCCATTAATTTAGCCTAATTTGCGGATCCTACTTGCCTATCAACAGGATCCTTATTCTAAATTTACTAAGGCAGATTTAAGTGACTAATGTTCTAATTGTATCCTTGCTTCTTCATGTGCTTAAAGAAGAAACTCAAATAACATACAAACGCTAACACACTCGTACTCTGGCACTAAGATCCTTTTGTAGGCATGGATATGTGTAAATGAGACATCATAAATGGCTAGGATCCAAGAACAAATATTTATCTCTTTTCCGTTTTTAAAGCCACTTGTTGGCATGTAGCACCTGCCACGAAACAAACTCAGGGTACTCTGATTTTCAAAGTTGTATTTCTGAGAGTTTGTAGATCAACGGAGATCTGTATCAATTTGTACATAAAATTTTTGTCAGGGCCGGAGCCTGAGTGTGGTTCAATGACGTAAAAAACATGCTCATTCCAGAGATTCACATGCCGACGCCGGGCAAATGCAACAAAATAGGGTCAAATAATCTAAACACCAAATACCGAATTGTCAAAGACGCCAACTATGAAAGATGTAACTATCTTTATTCACAACTTAACATCAAAAACCTAACATTTCGAAACGTAGAAGTATTTTACAATTTACGAATTTGATTGCTCGTCCATAAAATTTGACCTAATGGCACAGGCTACAGTCCAAGAGTATATTCATCATCTAGTAACTTTATAAACACACCTTCTGCCACTTCTTGTCCAAAGCCAGCGACATGTCGTTCTCCCATTGATACTGAATGATCGCCGCCTTGATCCGCGTTCGATAGTCATTCATCAGACACTTTGTACTCTCGATCGAGTCACGTGTTGCTTCCACCCCGCAATCCAGGTAACGAGTCAGCTCATCTAGAATCGAAATCCATTGATATTTTTGTTAGGGTTGACGCTGGTTGTCGGAGTGGCCATGACGAGACTAATATCATAACAATCTAAATTCAGCTTAGACCAATAAACTGTTAAACTGTTCTTTGCTCCACGTCGTCGGTCGACGCAGACCTTTACTATTCTTTTTATATCCTCAAAATTATCCATCGCATAACCTTGATTAATTATAGTAATAAAGACAGTACAACTCAACTACGTACTCTACTGTGTGGATTCGCGGAGAAGTTAGCTAACGTAATAGCCAAGAGCTAATGATTATTATTAAACAAAATTAACACTGCTGTTCCACCAAAAATGTGCGAATTTGCTGAGATATGTATACCTGTCAATTCTACGAATAGGAGTGTATAACAATTGCAAATCAAGCATTCCTATTGGTACATTTGAGACGCGTCCAGTGTCACATTGAACACACATTCTGGTGACTAAGCTATCAAAAGGGTTCCCTCAAACTGATCCGTCATATTAAACTGGAAATTCTACTTCTTATCAAAATTTTTACCCATCTGAGCAGTGGCATGGATCGCATTATACAGTGACAATTGGATAGCGTCTAGTCGTTCTGCCATTTTCTGATGCAGCTCCTTCACTTTCGGAATTGAAAAATTTAACATGGTCTTCTCTACTAACTGAAAGATTAAATAAAAATGTAGGGAATATGCATAATTGTTTCATTTTAATTAATTAATGACAAAAATATTAATAACTATAGCAAACATTAGGAGAAGTTTAGTGAATTAGAAAACAATTTATAGTGCCATAAAATTCAGGAAAATAGCTCTTCTCTCTTTTAAAAAAAAATTAAAAGCTTATGTACGAAATTGTTATCAGCATCGCTCCATCGAATTGTAAACTTGGTTATAATTTGGGCCATCAAGATTTGAAAAGCATTACTGACGTGCATGAGCGCTCTCAATTTTTGATCCGGGGAAAGGAGGTAAATATATTTTTTGGTCAAGAGTGGGTACACACATAAATAAATAAAAATAATACGAACGAGAGTAGAATGAAAACTTCAGTCTGAATTGAGATTGAACAATTTTCTAATACATACGCAACTATTGAAAATTTGAGGTGTATGCAGAATTCATTCTCAAGTTCCCTGCTAAGCTATCACTGTTAGGGAGGCCCTGTTTGGCTGATCAAGGTTCAAATCACCAGGTTATCGCTAGTTGTGTATCTACTTACACTATTATACGAAATGCAAGCTTCTTTCGCAGTATTGTAACTCTTAATGGCTGTTTCACCAAACTCCTTCAAACAATTCTCAATCTCACAAATGTTTTTCGTCAACACCGGCGGAGGGATGACTTCACAGTTCTCTCCTTCTATTTGTTTTGGTGCTGTAACATAACTATTACTAATGACAAATTTATAGTTAGTAATTGTAAATATGGGTCTTATAACGTCATTTAGTGTCCGTGCCTGTGAAACCAAAATCTAGGCTCCCTTTTTAGGCCATATCGTATGGAATATGTTTTTTATTTTTTGGACATTCCTGCAGTAGCATAGCATCGTTATTCGAATTAAATTAGAACTACAAGTTCAGATAACCTAAACAGCGCTGCTGTTACGAGATCTGATAACGTTCGTATACCCAGGTCCAGTAAGTAAGCAAAGTTTGGTTTGGATCCCAGGTTATATCGAGCACGCTTATTTAACTAATAAAAGTTATTAAATGTCTCTGTTATGTCCAAAAATATTAAGAAATTACCTATATACATATAACCCCTCCATAACAATAAAGATATTTAATTTCTTTACCTGCAGCAACATCCGATGCTTCTACTTTCGCTTTGTCGGGAACCACTAAAACAAAGTTTAAAAGACATAAGAACTTGGTCATTTACTCAAATTAATCGATAAAACGAAGACCTATCAGTCGACCAAAGAATTTGCTTAATGTAGCTGTGCGTTTCGGTTTAAAAACAAAATAGATAAAAGATATCAATGAATGAATGAAGAATGTTTATTCTAGAAAACAATAAACTACGATAACATTCATTTAATTTTTTATTTCAATTCAATATTACTTTATAGTTACAAAAGATTCAACAGGAATGTATTTTACAAATTCACTAAGAAGCTAACCCCTGATAGCAGGAGGCGGGAAATCTTTCACCGAGCACTCCCTAGGTTTCTGGTCTTTGACTGAGAGATTGGTCAAGTACTTCTTGACGTCATCAATACACTTCTCTGCGAAGTCCTTGTACGACATATTTTCTTCGTATACGACAGCTATGATATCGTCGAACCATGGCGCATGTATGGTGAGCCAGTCCCGGATTTCTGGCGAACGTCTACGGGACAAAAAGTAAAGTAAATTTCAAGACGAATAATTCCATAGAACTTGCTTTAACAATGCAAGAAAATAATAAACTATATTATTCATATTGAAGTGTTCCCTCGTCTGGAGCCAACCTGGAGTTTAGTACCATGTTATACTTATCATAAAATGGGTTGGCATCGGTAAACTAAAACAATGTGCAAAATTTCCATAGGATAAGAGAAAGTGATAATAATTCAGCTTGCAAGACTTGCCCCAAAACACTAACAAACTCTACCCGCATGAAGCTGTAAAACCTCTAAAACCTACATCAACTGTCCATTCGTACAAAAACCAAACTAGTAAGCTAAAAAATCCGTTAAAAAGCATAAATTAATGGTGTGACAGTCTTTACCGGATCTAAAATGTAACTAGGCGAGTAATGGAAAGCATATATCCATCCTGCCCACGTTAGAAAGTTATAAAGATGCTAGAAATCAAAGAAGACAATGGCTTCAATATATCAAGCTTTTCATGTAAGGACTAGGCACTCCTTCCTTCATACCTTCCAGTGTAACCCAAATCTCGTGATAATAGTATCAATTGTTCCAGATTGTACCAAATCTACCTTAGAACTAAAAAAATACTGTGATTATTTAAACATCTTTTAGATACAAAAATCTATCTTCAATGAAAAACATCATTATCTAAAACAAGGATAGCTCCAGAAACCTCCTAAAGGCAGTTAATATGATCTCGTTAGATGGTCTGCAGATACAGACCTGGCATAAGCTGCAAATCCGCCAGCAAGACAGACGACAGTCAAGGCGCCCCAGAACAAGCTATCATCTCGCGGCTTCGGCTTCGGAGGCGGAGGTGGAGGAGGACAGGTATCTCTCTCTTTAACACTGTAGTCGAAGCCCGGAGCTTTGGAAGCGCAGGCAACATGAACATCTATCCGGTGACGATGCTAGAAACGAAAGTACATGACATGATCATAGCTACAAAGCATTTGCATGTTCAGACAATACTCGATTTTAACTTCAAAACTACAAGGCACAGTTGATCAGGTCTCAGATCCGTTGTCTCTAATGTTTGTCCTGTTAAAGTGAGAAGTTAAGTGCCAAGAGCAGATGGGCAAACTGTCAACTTTTGGAAAAATTAAAGGCATCGTTAACATCGGTGCGAGTTATCAGGCTGTGAGCACATTTTTGATAACGGAGACAAGCGCAGCGTAAGCGCAATATATTTATACACAACTCTCATCAC
>DWPA01007458.1:0-10324 GCA_018251375.1 Calpodes ethlius | reverse complement strand
TATTTTATTTGTAATATATTTGCATAAAATTAAAAAAAAAATTATCACCTCGAGATACATAACTAAACACGCTCTTTGTTTAGAACAGTGCCTCTGGTTCGATACATGTTCTATACCATGGGAACCACAAGGATACAGATCCACACGAGGATGCAGCGCGACGCAATTACCCGCGTCATTACCGTTCGCGGGTCTCGCGACCCGAAGAGAACTTCTCTCCGTTTTAATTTTCATCGTTTTGGAAGTCAAAGGCACGTAGTTCGCGGTCCTATTTTTCATATTTCTCACGAGTGTAATGAAGCACACGGTTTGATTCACGTTAAAAAATGTTAAGGATAATGTCTTTCGAGTGAAATTATCTCTTTAAAATTTTACTCGTCGACTGCATTATTTGTTTTTGTTATACCATCTCATTGTTGGTTCTGAATTCGATATTTATTTTCTTTTTGATATACTTTCGCTTAGTGACAAACGATTGCATTTAATGCACCTTAATAAACGCACTAAAGATTGGCTACATTAATGGAGTTCTGTATAGAATTTAAATGCCCGTTAGTGTGTTAAATAGTGCGGTAAACTTGAATGCTGTTAACAGCGATGTAAGTAGCCGATAAACAAGCTGACAATCCACCTGATTTAAAATGGCTTCCCCGCTCGAATACTACAGCAACACTTAACAGTTTTATATATAATTCTCGAAGGTGTATAACTTCCACATTTGGTTGAACCCAGCTGAGGGGGGTTGTGGGCTCTGATTACTCTTATTAAAGGACATTACCCTAAAGATGACTAATAAGCTGAAATAAATAGGTAGTCAACAACGTAATGCACGTGCTCGTATATGTTTGAGTATTGTTTCAACTAATCACGTTTAAGGAGATATTTGAGTTTTTGATCACAGTAAGTTCTTCTAGCTGATAATCGGATCTGAAAATGACTCCGTATAATATATTTTTGTTAATCATTGTTTTTAGGGATAAGGAGCTCTATTCATCCTTGAGTTCAAGCCTTTCTTACATGGATGAGGATGAGGATACACTCTTCGGAACAACGGGTGAGGCTAGGGCTAACAGACCTTCCTCTTGGAGGCCACTTATTTTTGTAAATGGATTTAATCCTGATGATACTTCAGAATGGTTATCATCATCATCATCACAGCCCATAACTTCTCGCAATATGGCAAAGTGCTCACTTGCGCTCTTAGATGCGCACGTTTCATCACGTTGTACTCCTTCATCGAATCAAGGGATAATTAATTTGTAATTCGAACATAACTTTTGAAAAAAAAAATTGGATGCAAGATTTGAACTTTAACCTCCGTATTCGGGTGACCAACTTTCGGACCACTGTCTATGATTGCTTCTCTATGGTAGTGAGATTTTTTACCAGTCTAATTGGCTACCAGGCCTTTTTAAAATCAATTATAATATATTTTATTATAACCCTATGTGCCAACTCTCATCTCGGTCGGTAAAATTAGAATTCCGTGCTTTCTTCTTTGTAAGCCCGCGATGGGGATGTTTTTGATTTTACTGATTTCAGGGTGGCGATGACCATTTACTCATCTGTTCGTTTAAGAGTCATTCACATTAAACAAAATGAATATATTGTTATATACCTAAGCTACCTTCTTAAAATAAGTTACACAGAACTGCGGATATAAAATACGTGCGCAATGATACAGTACTATTTTAATAAAATAATGTTTATGTTGATGGTTTTTGCATAAAATTACAATATTATTTATAAATGGCAATACTAAGTAACAATTACGAATCACATTCGTTTGGTCGGTGTTAGAAGTTTTCCAAGAATTATTGTAAGAAACACGATGCTCGCTTGCGGGACAAATAATGAAATTGCATTATTAATTTTATTTGCGTCAATGAGCACGAATGAAGCACACGGGTAGATAGAACAATTACCTTATACAATATCCATCTTTGACCCGGTTGCAACCTAAATGCAAACATTAGGGACACGCAACAACTGTGTAGCTGCGTGCTATCATGCAAACGCTACAACACTTGACGTAGAAATAAATTTTGCAGTTATATTATTCTCAATGACAAGCCTAGTGCGTGTCGATTGACGCACTACAAAGGTCAGATCCCTTCTACGTGTATTGACATTATTGTCATTATTACCTTAATAAGGTAAAAACAATAAATTTCTTTTTATAAAAAAATGGTCACGGGTTCACTTTTTTTAGTTTTTGTGCGTTTCGTTTGACACGATGAACAATAAATAGCAATAAGTGCGTACTAAATACAATTTTGCCTTAAATATTTCTTTTTCTTTTTCCTTCTCAGTTTTTCTTCACAATGTTTGTGAAAAAAATTTCATATACGTTTAAGGAACTGAACGGTTACTTTTTGCGTGACTGTTTTTTTTTTGTGTTCTTCGTCTATACCATTATAATTTTCTCCGTATATACTGAAAGCATAAAATAAATTAGATAATAACTTAAGATCAAAATTTAAATCATACGACTTACTAATATAAATTATTCACATTATTCTTACGTTTTTGCTTAGTAACAATCACAGATTATCAAAATTTTTGGAATTAAAAAGCAATAAATATTCATTAAATCCTTAAACACTGATGAAAATTACAAGATCTAAAGAAGTATTGATTTACAGCTGATATCTATCCAACGTTAACCTCATTTGAAGTTGATAAAATTTATTTCATTCAATATAGCAGTAATAGCAGTGATAGCCTAGTGGTTCGAATGTTAGTTTCCCGATCGTTTGCACCGTACGCTTCCCTAATTTTCAAAAAAGTTATATGCATATTACTAGTTAATCATCACTTGCTTCGGTGAAGGAAAACATCGTGACGAAACCTGCACGTCTGTTCTCCATAACGTTCTCGAAAGTATGTGAAGTATACCAATCCGCACTTGGCCAGCGTGGTGGACTATGGCCCTCAAACTGTGTGAGGAAACCCGAGTCCAGCAGTGGGACAGTTATGGGTTGTGATGATGATTCAAAATTATAAAAAAGTCTAAAGTCTAGATATCATCAGCACAGTGAGTGTATTCAGGCGATGCGGAAAATAGGCGATTGAATTTCATGATGTATATAAGTTTAACTTAGGTTTTATTAACTTTTTAGTGTAAATAATCGTTTCGTGGTAAATACCTCATTGTTGTGATGAATAGCGTGACGAATGGTCGGCAATTATTTTGGCAAGAAGAAAACAGCTATAATAATGGTCTTCATATTTTTTTATCAGATAATACTTATAAGCTTTGTGGTTTAAATACATTTTTTCTTTCCCAGATATCACATTTTTTGCCTTTTGTCGTAAATAACTGTAGAGCAGGTTGTCTTGGAAACGTTTCATTATTATTCTGTTGAAATATGTTATTTTTGTACAATTTACGTCACAAAAAGTTATGCATGCTAACAAAAACGATTGCTTAAATTTCGTTAATGCAAATTAAACCTAGAATTTTAGATTTCCTGCTGGGACTAGAAAAAAAAAACAAATTTAATTAAAGAATATCCAGCAGTATAAGAATAAGTTAATTAAGTAATAAGTTATATTTTAGGAATGGCACAGATACGTTGTCACAAGTTCCCAGACACATACATATCTGGAGTTTTCGATAAATCCGAATGGGGTGAATTCTTGCATTATCCAAATCTGTACGGATCGAAGACAAAAATTAATGTATGAAGAATAAACTGAAGAGTGAAAAACTGAAAGAATTTGAACAATAATCAGTAATAAAACTACGTTTGCATTATTTTTCTGTAGATGAAAAAAATGTTATTAAATATTAAGGTACAAAGTTTTTCAAAATATTTCAATCTAATAAAAAATCCTAGTCAGTCTGTGATAGATCAAATCAAGTACTATTGGTAAAATGGCGGTAAATTGCTAAATGGCGAGAAATTCATGAAAATCATAATCATTGGATTAACATTGTGCCAGTGTGAAATGAACAAAAACATGATTATGCAGTAATAAATGCAACGATGCATTATTCAGTGTAGATTTATTAATCATGAAAATTAATTGATTGCTTAAATAATTACACGAATCTTTTTTAACGTATGTCATTCTATCGAATATATTTTGATAAAAATCTATTCTCATTACTCCCGTCGGTGAAATTTGCGCGTCAGATTTTTAAATATTTGTACATATTTTTTTAATCGCGTACAAATTGCGTGGGTAGGTAATCCGAATATCAATGGTGTAAAGTACTAATTTAGTATATAAGTAGTATTTATTTGCTCCAGTATCATTTCTCCAAGCCTTAGTGGTCCACTGCAGGAAACAAGCATCTCATAACTGAGAAGGCCAGGAATATACTCAACAAGAGTTATTGCTTATTAAAGAAAAAGGAACATAAAAATATTTTACAAAATAATTTCTTTTTTTTTCCAACATATTATTAACCCTTGAAGATATTTACCTGATTGTAAGTGGCAGTAAAGTCTAAGATGGTGAACGCCCTAACTTATAATAAATATTCTAGTCACGGGGCTCTACACGATCGCTTACCCGATATTCATGATTATTATTAAAAGTTATCCGATGATTCCCAACGATACCCAATGATTATTACTGCGAGATAAACGACAATCATAGTTTGTATTGTTAGGGATATTTATAAAGTATATATTATTAAAATTATGTAATTATTTGTTTATATTGTTCTAACAATTCTAATTTGCAAATTAAAACTAAATGATTGTCCAGGCCGAATAGCCATGTTTTTTATAAAAAAGAAAAGAGATAATTGTCAAGATTTTGGGTTGTCAGGGGAGATATAAAATGTGAGGAATAGCTATGGAATATAGCAGTGTGCTATCTATGAGGTATAACGTTGGCATAGAAGTATGGTGTTCATGTAATAATTGCTATTGATTGGACTAACAAATTGTACCTAAGCTCTATACTGTGAGAAGAATAAAATGTAAGCGTTACTGGGTGTTTCATTTTATAGTATGTTGCATTAGATTAATTTATTATCTACTGATATAAACAGTGATAATAATGCCAGGATAGGTTTGAGGATTCCACAAAGTATTGTATTACATGAACTCGCTTTTCACTGTTCATAGTATTATACTTACTCAATAATTACAGGGAACAGGTAATTCTAGGATCTTAATTACAGACATAGGCTATCATTTTTTATTGATGTATTAATTAATATACAAACCATTGACATTGATTGAAAAATAATATAACATAAATTTACATATAGCTACTTTGTACAACGTTTTCTTCTTATATATAAAAATGAATGTTTGTCTGTATGTCCTCTATATAATCGTAAACGATACATTTAATCATGTGATGATCTTTGGCAAAGTTATTGTGTATGAGCCTACGAAGGTTTCTGAATTAGTACGATCAATTTTCGATAGCTGGCTGTTATTCCAATTAATTACACATATTGCCATGGCAGTTCGTGTTGGCGTAATATTTTAATGTTTAAAATGAATTTAAAAATACACAACAAAGTTTATTAAATTTACACAAATTCACTTACCACTTCGCATAGAAACAAAAAAACGCGAAGGACATACTTCCATTTCCTATTCCTAATCCTAATTAGGTTTCCTATAATTAATTTGGTGCAACTCAAGTTCATTTGGGTTTTTTTATGTCTATATTAATTTGGGTAACTCTGTAATAAGTAATCGAATTGTATCATTCTTTTGTTCTTAGTTTACGATTAATTCTACCTAGCAAACAGTGAAGATTTAATAAATATCGATTTAGTGCTTTTTATGATATGGACCGAAATGTCTTACAGCTCAGCTTAATTATATGAGAAACGCGTGTGATGTTAAAGTGAAAACGTTACAAAATTTTGGTTAAATTTCAGGCCGTTTGTACGAAACTCAATATTTCCAAGAGTACTAGGTATAAATGTATATATAGTGAGCATTGAAAACTAGAGAATAAAAGTCATTATTTAAAATTAAATCAACTTTAAAAAATATATTAAAAATATGATACAGCAAATTAACGCCCTTTTATTTTCTTTCAATGAAGTAAGCAAATCCAACGAATATTTCCTCTTAATGTTCCTCTTAATGTCTTAATGTTATAAAAACAAAAATATGGGAAAGATATAGAAAATCCCACACAAGTCTATAAGGAACGGGACTATGCCCGTAACAATGAGTTGAAGCTAAAATGTCTTAGGCTATGGCTCAAGGTAAGGTTCAGCTATTCGTTATAAAAGATAACAGCTGGAATATTACCCTAACATTGACGTTATGTTATGACATTAACCAGTAATTGTAAGAAAAAGAGGCAGAATAATAACTCTATGGAAAGATGACATAATAAAAATAGCGGATAGGAATTGGAAAACACAAGCAAAGGATAGAGAAACTTCTACATCCTTACTTAGGAGTCATCTTACAAGCTGCATGTTTATTATTCATTATTTTATCCATAATTAAATGTATATAATATAGTTTATCGATTCGTTGTATTTTTTTTTATATTCATTATGACAAAATAATAATGATTCTACTTATTATATGAGAGTTTTCACAATTCAAATTAAGAATTATCTGTTTCAAATACAATAAGACTTTAAATATGGAAATGAAATTAATACAAATTGTGAATCGTAAAATACAAAGGGAACATGTAAAACTTATTAACTATATATTTATGAAAAAAAATATATATATTTTTTTTATTTTCAATTATTATAATGCACATCGGATTTTATTTTTAATCTATTTCAAAATTTAAACCTTAATATATATGTATGAAAGTAAGTTAATGAAATCAAATTAATCTTTATTCTGTGGTACTAATGATAAATTGTTATTTAATATTTGATCACATAGATCCATATTGAAAGTCAACCTCCTATGGACTTTATTAAAATTGACAATGAACGAGGCATGCCATCTGAGCTTTGGTATTTGAGATCGCTAGGTTTACAAGTACGGAGTATCTACATGTACAAATGGCATACCTACTAATTTTTCCACTTTTTATTGCGAGCAACATAAAAAAGACGGCAACACGATTACTTCTATTAAGTTCGTAATGTTTAATTCAAATTCACTTTTTATCAGTCCATGGAATTTATAACGCAAAATATTTTGCAAAAAAGGATACTCTTTAACGACATAGGAGGAAATTTAATGTTCGTAAGACATGATTTTGTAAAATTAAAGTGGTCTATATATATCTACGTTTATATACGAGTAGATAAAACAATTAACAATAATTTCATTATCATAACTGCCCGACCAATGTAGAAATAATGTTGCTACCATCTAAAATAGCTGACATTTTTCTAATTGACTAGGTTCACTTAATCAGGTAATAAAATAAATTGGAGGTAACCTTTTTCATTCCTTTTTTATGGTCTATTTCTAGCAATTTTATGCACAATATTGCTTGGTATTTTGATAAAAAGGTACATATTCTTGTTTCTTTTAGTTTTATAAACTTAAATGAGTTAGGTCTTCAGACGACTAGTTAGAGAAGCTTATTACAAAGAATATGTAAACATAGATGCTATTAACAACAACAAGCCGAGGAACATAATATATTCAAATTATGTTTCGTGTCCTAAGATAAGAAGTTAATGAAATGTTAATCATATATCGACATTTGAAGTCAAGATGCTTCAAACTCAGAATGTCTTGTCTTTTTTGTAATTTTTTTATGCGTGACTTACACTTGCTTTATGTGGAGCTAGCGTGGAGAAACCTGCATAACTGAGAGTTTTCCGTAATAACTCTTAACGTGTATTTGCATTCAAACGTACTAGCAAACATGGTGAAACTTTATGTAAATTTCTTTTACTATGCTAACGACAAATCTTGCAATATAATAAATTATTACATATATCGTGGTGTAAGTAATTTTAGAAACTATCAAAATTGCCGATATTTCCAACGCATCCGCAGCAAATTTAAGTAATAACAAACCATCGCACGTTTACTTTCATCCAAATATGGAAGTAGACCCAACTGTTAGCAATAATTGAAACATTTCGAACAAAAGCGTACATAAGTCCGTTAATCGTCCTCGTGCCTAGTCCAGTGGCCTTTGGCAACATCTGCTGTTTATGAAAATAGAAAAAATATTTCTTTTCGATTGTTCTTCGCTAGTGGTGATATGCCAACTAAGGGGTTTGTTGATTTATGTCCGTGCACGTACCGCCGATAATAAAATAAGTAGGGAGACTACAGGCTTATTGCCATCGTTTTACAATTTCCGCGCTGTACAAAAAAATGTTCAACAGTCATTTGAATCGCGGTTATTAATCAACCGTGTCGGCAATGTCTATTACTCTGTGTTCTCATTCAGCTTCACTTCTTCACAGTGTTTAATTATAACAAAAGTTTAGCATGACAAAATGAATTACGTATTAATATTCGGCAAATGTGCAGACAGATTACGTCAGAGAAAATTAATATTCGAATGAATCATTATATCGGGGGCTCACCAACGCGTTGTTGGCAAAAAATCCTACGAATCGCAAAGATAAGAGGACGATCGAGACTATACTACATTTAAAGTCTAACAACCGACGGAGATAATAGAACGACAATTATCAATTTCATGGCCGAAAGTAAATATCAGTGCAATTAGACTCAATTTCACTATGCATATTAGTTTGAATAAAAAATAAAGATTTTTGAAAGTTATTGCAAATTATTGTCACTCAGTTGTGTGCATAATTATGATGTTCTTAATTATCATAATCAATTCATAGAGTTTTAATATTTTGGTAGTAGTTTTTGTCGTAATCCAAATTTATATTACGCAACCTTGTAACTCAATTCTATTTATACAGAAGTCAGTAACATGGTTTTATTTTTACAATTAATATTATTTTTATTACATTTATTCAAAATGAGATATTTGATTTTCGTAAACAGGGATGAAATAGCAATTTTAATCCTTGGAGATAATATCTTACATGTACGGATCGATTATGTACAAATTTATTCTTTATACATATTATTTAAGTAAACTCGTACCTAATAAATTTTAATAAAAAATTTTGAAAGTATCCGTAGGCCAGCAGACACGTCTAATTAGATGAATCTAGACAAATAATATGAACGGCGAGCACCTCTGCACCGGTTATTCAAGTCTGTGGACTAAGTGCGATGAAGGTCATTTTGTGTCTGGCTGCTTAGATAAGCTAACCTCAGGAAATGACGCAAAATTTTGATGGTTTTATGACGTAAATAGAATTTATAAATAGAGGCTGTTTTAATAGTAATAAAATATAAACGCACTGACCGGGTAAGTTAGAGTTAAAAGTTATGGGCTATTTTTCACAGTAACCACCGATAAACGTAGTTATATGGTAACATAGGGTTAACAATTTTGAGTTGTTTTAATACTAATAAAATACAAAGGCAATGACTAGATAACTAAGGGTTAACATTTATGGGCTATTTTTTACAATAACCACAGACAAACATATTTACTAGGTAACTTAGGGTAAACAATTGTGAGATATTTTTAATAGTAACAACTGTCAAATACACTGCTTGGATAACTAGGAGTTGACAGTTGTGGGCTGTTTTTTACAATAACCATCGACAAACAAGCTGACTCAGTAAGACAGGGTTAAAAATTGTGGCCTATTTAAAACAGTTAAAACTGTTTAAACAGTAACTACCGACGAACACGTTCGGTTTCGCGTTAATAATTGGTTACAACTACTTTCAAATATTTTCAAAAAGAAACGTCTCGTCAAATAATAAACCCTTTTATTAATTGAATGTCCTTTTTCATATGAAGACGTATAATAATCATGATTATACAACTAAATCTTGGATTATGGTTAATTGAATCTGTCATTATAAGATTAACATTTATAATTATTACTTATCTAAATTAAGCGTTCATTATTTCTGAATTAATGATTGCTTATAACATAATTATGACAATGATTGATGTTATGATAAAGTTATAAAATATAATATATTTAAACGAGCTATTCTTGTATATATATATATATCAACGATCTCGGAAACGGCTCCAACGATTTTGAAATTTTATATTTAGGGGGTTTCTGAAGCGATAAATCGTTCTAGCTAGGTTTTATTTTCAGAAAATGTCGTATTAACCGTGTTTTCATTGAATAAAAACCTCCTAATTAGAATACGAAGTTAAATTTCGCTGTCACTGTCAAAGTCAGAATAGCTCGGTCGGAAATCGGGCGGCTTAAAAACGCAAGTAACACGGGTTCAAATCTCGGTCCATTTTCTTTTTATTATTTTTTTTACATTAATTGTTATAAATTAAATATTTTACTTACATTGATTAAATATTATTTTAGTAAAAT
>DWPA01007457.1:0-10324 GCA_018251375.1 Calpodes ethlius | reverse complement strand
TAATTTTATAAAAAAACTTAAAACATTGGATTATTTGGAATGATCAAATGAAACAAATATTTAATTCACTTGTTAAACCATAAAACAATTCCGAATACATTGTCTGTATTGTCTTCCTCAGTACTTTACTAACTGAACTACAAGTTACAATTCAATAACACATAATTACGACTGAAAGAACCTTTTCAATAATATGCACAAACTAAGGAAGTTTTTTGCTATATTGACACTAGTTCAAATTTAAAAAGTTGTCTTTGTATACCGTTACTTTCAAATTCTATCTATTAAAATTTGAAATGAAATAAATTCTACAAATTTCAAAATTTTAAATCCTCAATGCCCTGTTTAGTCACAGAAAGCTAGATGGGAATAGTTTGCCATAAAAAATCACAATACTTGTGTAAGTGGTACAATGACACGGGATCAGGATTCTAAATGTAAACATTGAAGACATACCAGTCAAGTTGTCCTACCTGCATGCTACTTACAAATGAGTGTAATCAACATTCCTGTAATAACCAGTTAGAAAGTACACCTATCCTAATAGGATTCAATGTTTAATAGAAGGAATAAATTCTTTACAGACTTTATTTTATAAAAAGTTCTATTAATTAATTCAAAAGTACAATTTGATAACATTGAACGTTTTGTAAATAATATTGAATTAAAATCAAAATTATTCATACCATCTGTGCTTCGAGTGGGGTATCAAGGGCTTCAAGTTAGCCAGTAACCTTGGCTGTCGCCAAAACACGGGCTTCCGGCAGATTTTCGGAGTTTCACACCAAACTAGCACCACAAAACGAACACAACAACATCACACGACTCTAATTCCACTTTTACTTACGAAATTTGCGCGTACAATAACTTGAAAGACGAAAAAAATTGTGTTTCGTCTAGTTTCCCTCTCATTCTAGTTTTTTTAGTAGTTGTCCGACGAAGCTGTACACATCTTGGATGGTGCGTAGGAGTCTGTTTATTAGACGGCGTGGGATGATTCCTTTACTCAACCACCTTGTAGTCAATTCGAATAGCCTTCGCTTTTCTTTAACTCAGAATAGCCATTCTATTTTTTTACTTTGCACTGGTCAACACCATTCCGCTCTTACGTCTGATACGTCCACACACTATCCTATTCACTATTTCAGACATGTAAACAGTATCACCGGCCGTAACAACAAATTATACTAATAAGTCAGCCGAAGCAAGGTCGCGGATTGTCGTTCAACTTAGATGCAATCACACTATAAGTGAAGTATGACGTATTGTATTTATTCGCCGGGCCGCAGCCGACCCAAATCAAAGCAACAGACACATACAAACACAGGTAAGCAGCAGGCGGCCGTTACGTTAAGAATTGGTTGGACTTGAAGTTGAAAAAGGCAATTTTCATACGTTTCGTTTCTCTTTCTATACGTCAGGTGGCAGGTGGTCCATAGATTATACGCTTTAAATTATCGTTAAAATTACAGACTACCTTATACATGTTAAAATCAAGATTGTTAACTGTCAAAAGTGTCATAAATTATTTAAATTAAATGTCTTTGTGTATCATCTTTGAATAATGATTATTTAGATCTGCGGTGCTCATACAGCTAAAACTTTTCACATATTTCCTATTTTGAAGAGATATACTAAATGAATTTTGTAAGACCTAAATATTGTCTATGGAAAAAATATTTAGATAACTGACGATAGATGGCTGTACTATGAACGTTTGTTCGTTTCTAAATAAAGCATGTAATAAACGAATACTAGGAAAAATAGAAACAGAAAGACAAGGTAGAATTTTTTAGTTATTGGGTACTGATAATATTATTATTCCAGCATATTAGTGTAATAGAGAGAGCTCAGTGTTGGGTATGTACATGGGTTCTACTACACAAATACACAAGGACTTTGTAGGTTGTATACTGCGTAGTAAATTATACCCATTACTATCTAGTTTGTGTTGCTTATAATAGGTAAAATAAAATAAAATTATCATCCTTAGAGTTCCTAAATAGTCTGACTAAATGGCTTCTAAACAGTCCGTTCATTGTATAATAATATTATGTGGGAATTTTATTAATACTTAATTAACATCATCGTTTTATTCTACCGCCGTTTCGGAACTGCGAAATAAATTCCCTAGTGAATCTTATAATTCATATAGATTCGATATTTACAAAATTTCTAACTAGATTTATATTTATTTCCAGGTGTGCTTGCCATTATATATAAATATATATATGTGCTTATATATTTATCTGTTACTTTTTAATAATTAATTCGCTTCGGTAATTTTTTTGGCAAATATTTTTTTGTGTTGGTGGAGTTGGGATCAAACACATAATATATAGGAACTTTTACGAATAATATCTTCCCTCGTTACGGTCAGACAATATGATTAAAAGTTGAACATACGCTTGGTAAATTTAGAAATTGATTAGAAACTTATATACAGTACCTGCTGGCCTTAACTTGAAAAGCTCTAAATGTACGACTTTCATACATCTTAGTACCTAAAGATTTTAATAACAATAATTGAAATATCTATATAGCTATTTCCAGGTTGAATTACGATGAAATGCTTCGAGAAAATGTAGGTGGCGCCACGTCTTCCTCGCGCTTGAATGTTTGAATTTGAATTATGTAAGTACAAACTAAAAATGGCATACAATATAATTATAGGTACCTAAATGGAATTGAGGGTGAAAAAATAAGATCATATATTTTATAAAATGAGATATATTTTTTATTTGTTATCTTAAATAATTTAAGCTAGTTACAGAGACATGACTGTGTGTTCAGATGTTTAGCTGTTCGTTGACTACTTTACACCTGTCCCTCGCAGCCGCTACGGCGCCAATAACCGCAGCTCGGAAACCTATACAAATAATAAAATAAACACTCACGTTATTATTAGAACACAAACATCACGATTAGAGGACAAGCCTTTGTCTGACAAATAAAATAAATATTGCCGGCCCGGCCGACTATCGAAGCCGATGCCTCGCTTCACAGGCGGGGTCACCAAAATTACAAACTACCCCCGTTGTGGTCATTATAAGTAATCGCTTACAAATTGTACATGTAACGCAGTTACTTGCCATTTTTTTCTAAATGATATGTCCCTTCAGCGGTGGAACCGGCCGGCGACGTGACGTTGTCCTTCATAACGGCGGGGTGGCCGCCATTTTTCAACATGGCGGCGGACCCGAGAGTGGTTTGCGCGGCAAGCCGGAGCGCGAGGTCGCGCGGCAGGCCGCACCGCACGCCGCCCTCTGCTAACGCCTCTATCATCATGTACACCTGCGTAATTTTGATATAAACTAATAATTATAGCATTTAGGAGGTACTTTTATTACGTGCAAATAACCGCCCTAAATAGTTTTGCTTTGGGAAACCTATGCCTTAATACATACTTAGGGACTACCTGCAGTAGGAAAATATTTAGACGGAATTCTTTATATTTACATATAGTTTATTCGTGAACCAATTAAAATAAAATATCGGTTAAACCGTTTGTAAGATTACCGACAACAAATAAGCGTCTAAACTAAATAAGAAAATCTAAAAATCGTGATTTACGCATCTATCGTGTGAATAAATAACAGACAGATTAGGTAATAACCACATCTTCATCATCACAAATCATATCTGTCCCACCATGGGCTTTGGATTTCTTCATACATGTAAAAGTATTGGGGCCACCACCCTCGCTGATGGCCAAGTAGACAATATTATTATTTTTTATTTCTCACATACATACATAATCATAATTTGAGCGGTACGCCGAACGGGTAATGGTGATATAAAAAATTCAGTACAGTTAAAAAGAATCAGGTCATGTAGAGCTAGAGGCTTGGCCGGATAACTTTTAACAGTGACAGCGGTATGAGCTATGACACTTGGCAACCTATTTTATATGACGTGTTTGTGTTGTGTTCATGGTTTTCGTCACCATCGTATAAAGTAATTAACATATATGTGTGTATGTATCTATCTATCAGCCCTTTAAAGGTCCACAGCTGGACTGTGTGTGTATTTCTGTTTTAAAATTTCATGGAGGTCAATAAGTTATCTTTAACTGATGATATGATTTTTCAAGTGTTTCGTCTGAAACCGGTACTCAGCGTTTTATTTGATATCGACCACAATGTGCGTGATCTTTACCTTGACCAAGATATTTCACTTCTTAATTATGGGTCGCAACATCGATGTACTCTTTCGCGATTTTAAATTAGTTCTGAAAAGGTAGGCTTACATAAGCTGGCCCACTACCGCTCAAAGCGGTGACTGCGTCCATCTGGTACTCCGGCACCTCCTCGCAGGAGCCCACAGCTCGGAACAGCTCGGCCGCCAGCTTGGCGTCCTCCGGCGTCGCCCGCGAGCCTCTTGACAAGGCCGCAGCCCCCTCCTTCACCAGAGCGGGAGTGTTCGGCATCACTCTAATCACGCGTGCCTCTTGTGGGAGAACCTGAAACATATTTTAGTTTCTTTTTTATTTCTAACTCTCTATAAAACACATAGGGACAAACTTTTAAAAATGGTCGAGATTACGCATTTTGCCCAGCCACACGTCACTTACTCAGTTGGTAAAACAAGGTGAGCTCACGGTGCTTGGCTCCATAGGTTCAACACTAAATTGTGTATCCTTTAAACTACGTACATATATTGTAAATAGTAAATATTTTTTACACAGCTACACTTAAACATTTCTTGATGTTCAATAAATCAATTGTTGTTACAGAGCTAACTAATTGGTCAGTGGTAGACAGATACATCTATTAACTGCAGCGCAAGAAATCATTGAACTGTTCGGTAACGGGTTCTGTCCTCCTACCCAGGCTTAGATATTGTTTACCAAGACCGACACTCAATGGGTCTTCAGCTCGATTCCCAACGAGGCAGAAATTAAAACGATGCGTATACATTCCGTTCTCGATATGGGTATGTGTTGTCTATGGAATCTAATACATAAGGAATCTTAGTGTAGGACTATAAGTATATGTATTACCTTCTCGATGGTGCCCGTTGAAACTCCCATGGCAACTGATATGAAGAGCTTGTTTTTGGCCGCCGACAGTTCGCGGACCTCCCTCAGCGCTGGCGCGACCACGTCGGGCTTCACCGACACGATCACCACCTCCGACCGCTCGACTACAGACTTATTTTCGAACAGCGCAGTCGCTCCCAAACCCTGAGACAATTAGGTGATATTATTTGGTTGGCAACAGGTTCGTGTTCATTTTCGGGTTCCGTACATTTAAATGACAACGAAACATGAGTGCGAGTGCAATCGTACGTCTGTGTGGTCTGTTACATTATATTTTCTCCGTATTTATTGTACCGAGTTAGTTGAAATCTATACACCGATGTGGAAAGTTTTACATTAAGACGATAAATTTGTCTATACTTATTGTGGATATAAACTTATATTTGCGGTGGGAATGTCCAAATATTCATGTCATCGCTAAATGTTACCTCAAGATTACTACAATGCCTCAGGGAAAATTGTATTCGAATATAGTTAAAAGTATATAGCGTTACTTTGCGGAAATCCATCGTTATTATTTTATTATTAGTTTACTTTGCAACAATCCGCCATTACAATGTATGATGTTTTACACTCCTATGAAGGTTAACATGCACTACAATAAATAAAAGTAATGTCGAAAGACAAATATTATCATATAACTTTTTACAGTTGTTCTTTGTGTGAGAGGTAAGTTGAAACATTTAATTCATTTCATTATGTATAGATAGAAAACCATAAACTAAAGACGTGATGGGTTTAGGAAGCTTGATATTTGGTAGTAACACAATAAAATGTAAATACTTAATGTTATTTTTTACAGTTTGATAACGGCGATGATAAATATAGCGCGGAGTAGATAATGTAGGTCGGTGTCACGAAGCTAATGGTGAATTAGTGACATGAGTGGGGCACTATAATATTCCACGTCTGCGTCAATATACCGACTGCGTAGGTCGGTACTCGTACAACGCCATTTACGCCGCTGCGTAACTATGTAACATGATTGAAATCACACGAGTACGTAACTATAATAATTTACCTAAGATATATTTAAAGATAACTATTATTTGGATATTTTAGAGTCCAATATGACCATGCGGGCTTTTCGGTACCAAAAATATAATACTTTTTTGTACAAAAAGTCATTGGAAGTGCCTTTATTCTCAATTTCCAGCGGGTCAGGTATTGGTGTGGCAAATATATGAATTATATTATTGTTACTATTGTACTGGGCTGTATGACGCTGATTACAATGTCTTACCCTGAAAGCTTCTGCGCTCATAACATCTGACGGATGACAGCTGGCCGTTATCTCATCGGGTTTTGCCAGTCCTGCAATTATTGAAAAATACTTATTAATTTTTACAATTTTTTTTTATTACAAAGTATTTTTTTTACAATAATTCGAAAATAATAATGGTTCAATATTGTAAGGCCCATGAATAGGTAACTGATTCCATGTGAAATCTTTTAAAAGTACCACTCGTGAAAATACTAACCAGTACAATTTCTCTGAGTTTGCTTACAAAATTTTAACATTATTGTTACAATGAAGTGTATAAATCTTAATTAAAATTAAGATGACAAGGTACTTCATATTTACCTGCTGATATGAATCCATTAGCCAACGCGAACGCCAGCCTGCCGCCGCCGATGAACCCGATCTTCATTGCTTCGCTCAGTGATACTGTAAATTATCAAACGAACAGCGTTGAATACATTTAATACACCATAATATGGCTTATCTTCAGATTACCATCTCTAATCTAGAGTGCACTTAAAGATAGATTAAACATAGTCGTACATCTATTACAGCTTTGTTCTAATAGTAAAAGGAATATAGGTATTAAGCTTGTCAATATCAAGCTTCTGATAGTTCTCTTACTAATTATCAAGTAGTTTTTTATCAAAATCCAGAGTTCAAGTAGGTCAGCGAACACTGTCTTAGAGATCCTGGTATTACAACGATGAGTTTGTACTTAACATACTAAAATAACAAGAATTGTAATGGATTCACGCGTAATAATTCTGTTATTAGATCAGAAATACTGAATTTTTACTAAGTACTCGAAATCCAATGGCACCCACCAGGTTTCTTAAATTTATGAAGACTTGGTATTAGATACCGACATCCTATGAGTACCGAACAATGAACACACAACTAACTGACATCGTTAATAGAGTAAATGAAACCATGAACAACACATTACGAGCAATCATTATGGAATATGACGATTTAAAAATAGACGTACGAGCAACTCACTGTATGACGCAAGACGAATATTTCAGCACCGTGCTTCGTGTGAGGAGGCAAGAAGCCGACTGAGGCTTGGAGTCTCGGAGTTATCACCGTTATCAGCGGACAATACGACGCGTGTAGATTTTTATGAATCGATTCGCGATTTGGTCATCTATCTATCAGCTTTTGAAGGTCCACTGTTGAAAATAGGTCTCCCTTAATTTGCGCCATTCAGACCTGTCCTGACCCTTCTGAATCTAGCGAATGATTTGGTGATATCCTCAAATAAATAATATCAAACTATATGTGACAACATTTTTCCGTCAGTGTGTCTGAGCTTCCTGTACGTTTATAGACGGGTGCATCGTAGGATCGTGTTGAAACCTCGTTAACCATTTGTATAGATAATCTGCCACCTAGAAACGTATTTCGGCAAAGGGGCTAATCAAATCAAAGGACCAGCTCTGATCAGGAAGAATTATCAGGAAGCTCTAAAATTATTGCGTCGAGGATCTCCGTAAGTTAGACAAGCTCATATCCCAAATACAAGAGTTCGGAGACAGCGAAATTTCAAAAGCTCGTTAAGGACAAAATCTTTTGTTCTCTGTAACCACGAGACACTTAACTTGGCAAGGGAATAAGCTTTTAAGGTTGTTCTATTAAAACTTCTGAAACCTTATGTACCTTACGGTATTTTTAAGTTTTCAATGGTCATACGTACCCCGATTTAACTGCATCTGTTAATATTTTAAAATTTTACCAAGGTCTATCAAATAATATTGAATTTTTTTCTCATTTCGATCTTTAAGGCTGAAAACCCACTACAGTACAGATATGGTGTGCGACGTAAAAATGGGATATGTACTACGTAACGCGTGACTAGGAAAGTCTCTATGTACCGTAGCTTTGGTGCTATCCCTTGGTGGCATTTCAGGATGTTGGAGTGTTGTTGGAGTCATGTTGGAGTGGAAAATTTTGCACAAGGTATGTAATTTGGTGCAACTCAAAAGATTCCGTCTTTTAAATAAAGAATAGATTTGTAGCCGATAGGTAGCGCTGCTGTCGAGATACATAAAGGGTTCACTCTAACTACTAGACGCATTAAAATGCACCCATATCTAAAGTTACTCAATATAATGAGCATTTAGTAAAACTATAAAATTAAGACCTGGTGTACCTTATGTGGAACATTGAGGGATTAATTATCAATCAAATTATGATACGTCTGTCCGGTTGGTTCAAAGTGCATAAAATAGAAACATAACCAGTAGCTGCATAAATTCAATCACGTTTAGTTGTTTTCACGATTCAAATTGTCCACAGCCTTGTGAACAATTGACGACATGTGCTAATAGATAGGTACAGATAATATCTGAACACTTATTGTTGATTGCAATTTTATCGTGTTGCGTCGCCCGCACCGCCCGCACCGCTCGCAGCATACAAATAGTTCTAATGGAAGCAACTTCAGATCATTATAATAAATGATTCTTAATCAACTTCGATCGTAGTAACTCGCATGTACGAAGCTCGGCATGTACACTTAGTTGATTACAAAGATATTATTTTAACATAAAAAAGACTGTACAGATATTTATTGACTGTTAACGTTGTTAATTATAATTTTCTCGGCTCAATATTTGAACATAAATCAAGATAAGGAAGGCACAACTGATATTGACATACATTTTTAAGATGTAAAAGATGGAACATCAATTACAACAAACTATTAGGGAACTTATGGACCCTCGGCAGATTAAAGCTCATTTAAAACATTAGTAAGACTAAAATTATCAAATATAATTATTTGAATGTTAATAAGATTCATCGCTTAAATGAATAGGTAGTTTAGGTGATTCTGCAGCTGTTATAAAGTTAAATGGTTTCTTGTTTTCGTAAACCTTTATTGAGGCACTGGGTTCTTAACTTCTTAATACGGAATAATAATTGCTATTATTTCAATAAATCTTTAAATGTTTAACATCAAATTGATCTAACTGGTTTCTCTGAAACGTCGCTAACGATTCTGACGAATTTAAATTGTATAACCTTTTATTATCAAAATTGATCTAGCTTAGTATTATCTTGGTCATAAACTGTTTTCACGTGAAAATTATGTAATGCCATCTGTTATTGAGTTCAAACACGGTGGTATTTAATCAATTCATATACAGTGTACGCTTTATAAAGACAGATGGCGTTAGTTTACTTAGGTTAGACAACAACATGAAGCGCCTAGCTTGTATTGTTACTCGTATTAAACCTTTAGTTAAGCCAAAATATACTTGAGTAATTAGTAATTCCTTGTCTTTCTCTACTCAGTACTGTTGTGACAGCCTGTCAAACCGAGTCTTTCGTCTTGTTGGAAATATACATTGTAAATAAATAGGGGTATTCCTATAGTATCTACATAGGAACCTATAGTATTTCTTAATATATTTCCATCTAAATTCATTTTCATATCGTAAAGCAATTGCATCTAGTTGCAGTGATATATAACTATGATACCAGCAGCAGTTATGATAGTTGGAAGTATCGATACAGTAATTCATTTGTCCCCTCCGTGGGAGCTCGAGGCGAGAGTCCTATCCGCTGTATACGAGTGGACAGCGGAACGGAGGGCGAGGGACGAAATCCCGACTTTCCTAGAGCGGGAGGGAGTTCGCGCTGAGGCTCAGAGGTCGCTCGTTCATCAGTGGGCGAACGAGCTGGCGAGTGCGATTTCTGGCCGGCGGACTCTTGACGCCGTTGGTCCGGTGCTGGAAGGCTGGCTTGAGAGGCCTCAGAGCTATTTCCTGACTTTCAGGATGGTACAGGTACTGACTGGTCATGGGTGTTTTGGGTCGTACCTGTACCGAATCCAGAGAGAGGCGTCCCCGATGTGCCATCATTGCCAAATGGTAGAAGACACATCGGAACATACCCTTGCAGTTTGTCCAGCTTGGGCGGAGGAGCGCCATCAATTGGAAGCAGTAGTCGGCCCAGACCTTTCCCTCCCGAACGTTGTCTACAAGATGCTCGGGAGCGAAATGGCCTGGAAATCGATGGCTTCCTTCTGTGAG
>DWPA01007456.1:0-10325 GCA_018251375.1 Calpodes ethlius | reverse complement strand
ATTATTATTGAAAAATATTATCGTTCTGCACTTCTCCTACATATAAACTATAAGTGTGCCAAATTTCATACTCCTCCTTCGGCGCAATTTTCGTAAAATAGGCTCCAAAGTTTTTGCTTCACGTTCATACATATATAGATTATTTAAAGTAAACAATATGCAGGAATTAAATCAAAACGATCGTCGCATGTTTTATCGATAACCATATTATTGTTTCTTTACACTTCATTGAGACCAGGATCCGGTTTTAATTTCAATTCGGTTTGGTCCAGTTATAATTTATTGCACAACGTGGGCGACATAAGCGACTACGCGACGCGTTTTCATGTTGATGCGAAATTAAGAAATAGTATTGTACAAGTCCATTTGCTTTGTTAATGAGTTTATTCATCTTCACGTCCTCACTGCTTTTAGAGTAATCCTTAATAATCACTTTTGCGTATATATCTGACTGATAATTTGAAAATATCTACAATAATATTTGTCATATATTTTATGGACTTAATATGAATAAAAAAAATAAAATCAATAGTATTATAAGACCATGTATGTACTATTTGATGATTTTTTTAGATTCCAATACCATTGTATCGGATATCCCTGTCACACCCGTTAACGTTAATGTCAACGTCAATGCCCGAATGCGCCATAATTAATGCGATAAAATTAAAGCCTTAACTGATTGGCTACATTAAAGGAATTCTATAAAAAATTGACGTCCCATTAATTTGTGTGTAGATTAACGCACTAAAAATGACACCACGCAGTAGTAGGAAATATGGCAGAGACAAGAAGTAAACTCGAGTCGCACGTCGGCGCTAACAAGCATATTAAAAAAAAACTGTGATTGAAGTGAGAAATATTAAAACGTTGTCGCGCTGTGGTATTTTGATCTTTGTTGTCGCGTTAACGAATTCCAATTTTAAAAAGTTTTATTGTGCGCCATTGCTTTGCATTGCCACTTTTCGCCCACGTAAATCAAGTCAGGAGATCTTTTGAGATTTTTTTGCATAATAAATATCTTTATTATGAGGTGTTTGTTTTTTTTTCAAAGAGAATCGATGTCATCTTTGTTGCTTCAGTGCAAATGTCAGCTGTTCGTTGGTGTTGAAATTAATTACATTTCGTAAATATGATTCTATACTATTAAACCAACAATTCTTAAAAAAGAAACGACAAATCGATTTCTCGAAAACCGTCCCGCGATCTTAATGAATATTGTGAGTGTTTTTTGATCCAAGCATTTAATTTTTTTTTAAATATTTGAGATGAAATATGTATGAAACAGTTCAAGAAAAATAATCTTGGTTTCTATAGTTTCACACCAGGTAGCGCTGTTATTACATTCGTCATATTATAATTGGAATTAACGCCATCTGTGTACTCATCTCAGTATTATTTATAATTTAGTATGCTTACTAGTTATTTTTACAACCCAATAAAATTTAAAAGGGCCGTTCTTAACTTTGTGTTTAGTATCAGTAGGACCGGACGAACGGTGTGGAATAAATGATGCGACATCGTATGTCAGTGTAATAAGGTTTATTTTGAATTAGATGTCATCCACGGCTTCGTCCGTGCGATAAAATAAACAGCTAAAAAAAGGTTGTCGATTCCTTTCTATCACTAGTTAATAGGTTACGCTTTGTTGTTAAACACTTTAATTTGGCTAATATATATATATCTTAATGGATTTTTTCATAGACATGAGATGTTTTTTTTCGCGGTGAAAAGTAGTCTATGGCTCTTTTCATACTTACAACTATCTCTACAGAAAAAATCATATTACAAAGACGCTCCGTGAAAGAAGGAAAAATAAAGAAACATTCTTGCATTTATAATATTAGTATAGATTGTTTGATATATTTATAAAAAGGTCATGAAGGGATGAGACGAGAGAAGAGGCTTCCCAGGGCCGCGTAACGACCCATTGAAATACAGTACGATGATGATAATTTTATTCACTACATTGAAATGTTTATAATGTACTTTAAACTCAAACGTTGTTTTATTACTGTTTCCGTCATTTCTCGGTAGTTCGTTAACAGTGTTGTGAGTGTGGATACTGTTTGTTATGATATTTTTATGTTAATGTTAACTTAGAAATGTTTTTCTCACATGTGTCTATTGAATTTAATACAATAACCTTATTGTATGATGTTTTATATTCAAATTTTATAAACGTGACGTGATTTTAAGATTAAGACGTGTTTCATGTGATGCATACAAAGTTTGTTTCAACTTTCATAAAGACGTGGTGTATTCATCGATGATCTGATTAAGTAGATTTAAACGAAAATAAATTTATAACTACAATCTCATAGCCTCACATTAGAATTACTGTGGCGGTGCCATTAACAACATACAAACACATAACATACATACTCAAACGAGAACATAAACGTAAATTGATCATTAATATTTCTGTACCGCTAGGATTCGAACCCAGGACCAGTTGAATGACTGCGCGATGCGGAAACCATTCCGTCACAAGGGTCATCATTAACTATCTAATCCTAACTAAACTGATACAACAATCCGAAATGTCAACCCGTTTTTCATTTAACTTCGAAACGCTTCAACACCTGACCTTAACGTCAGCCATTTATCGGGTCGAGCAACGTTCAGTCTTTGACATTTAAAGTGTACCTACCTACGTGATAGTAATAAATAATAATAATAATTCCTTTATAAGCTCTCACAATCCATATTCATATTATAAATGAGAAAGTTATTTCTTTATTTGTGTGTCAGTTTGTCCTTTCACGGCACAACGGAGCGTCGGTATGGTATTTTTGGTGTGGAGATAAATGGGAGGATGAATAGTACCATAGGCTACTTTTTATCGCAAAAACATTTCAGTTCTCTAAGATCTATTACAATGTATATTTAGGTCACATTAGAGAAAGTGTCTAACAACAAAACGTTGCTTAGTAACCAGAGATAGAAAGTAATCGAAAACTTTTTTATTGCTGAACGTCTCGTATGTTATAAAAAATATGCAATAAATTTAGTGTTATATTCTAACCAGTTTCTGAGAGCCTGGTGCTTGATGTATTTTTGGAAAAAAAAAACTGTAGTAAATAAATCACAGTATTAGTTAGTGTAGTATAGTTGGAATCAGAAATGATTAGAGAGGCTTACCGACCGCTGACTGGAGACTTAGAATAATGAGATGAGACAAGGTATTTTAATCGCTTTAAAGTTCAAGGCGCTTTAGTTCTTTCGTTGTTTTAATGTTCGAGTTACAGTACTTTAGACATTGTTGTAATTTATTGCGTTCGTGTAAGATTAACTTTGTATATCAAGTGTGATGGAGCCTTTTTAATATTATTTGTCATAAATTATGTATATGTTGGCATATTTGCAAATATTAATTTAATTTTAATTAGGATTATTATTTATTTTACTTGCAACCCCAAACTATTATGTTTTTTTTATTTAGAAGTTATCAGCGGGCAGTTAAGAAAATGGGGAAAATATTGTAAGACGTATTTTTTCATTAACAATCATAAAAGACTTAAAGATTTCGGCATTAAACAAACTAGATTTTGGCTCAATACATCCTATCGAACATATATCTCAAAATCAAAATACTAACAATTAGAATAAATAGTTTTTAATTTACTTTATTATGAGAGGCTCGCTGTGCGTTGTAAATTGGACCATAATTCAATGTATCAAAGGGTAACTTTGCTTTCACATTTTTTTATGATATTATCATTACTAAATAATATTTTTTCAACTACTTATACTTTACTAAATAATATATGTTACAGATATGTTTCTTAGCTATAATAGATCATTTAAAATGTCTATGCAATGTTACCTTTTGACGCAATAAAATTAAGGTCCCATTTCGAACACAGAGCGGGCTTCTTATAATAATAAAGAAGTAATTTAAGAACTGTTTATTTTAATTGGTATTATTTTGATGACAAACGTGATAATGTGAAAGACCATTCACGATCTATAATTTTCAGCAACGTGGATATTCATAGTCCACATAAAATTATGACAAGCAACGAAGACCCAATTGACAGTTGTAAACAAAATTCCCTGATGAGGAATCGACTCCTTAAACGGTATCTAACTATTTATCCTCAAGCCACTTAACCTTCACATTTATCGCGACTCAATCACAAAGCTGTCCCTTACAAAATACACAAGACACGACATAGATGGCGTTAGTAGTCCTGTAACAGGCCATAACAGTTGTGAGGTATTAATTTTAATTCGGGTATAAACAACAGGACCTCCCAAGCAGCGAGCGGCGGGGGGTCGATCCCCCATTGACAATTCTTAAGGTTAACAGTTTGCTGGTACACCTGTGATATGACTGTAAGCTATTAACGGTCCTTTGTTAGATGGATTTACGTCGCATTATGGTGTGAGGCGGACGGATTAGAATAATCACCTTATCGAGATTAGCCAGTCGCGTTGCATTGTTTGCTTTCTAATAAGTCGCTTACGATATCGGGTGTGTTTGTTAGCTGTTCTGATTTTTTACGTACATGTTTCTCTTTTATAGCTGTATGTTTAATGATAATATCAGTTTTATTGATAAACAGTTTGGAAATGGAACTATGTAGAATATCAATTTGTATGTTTTTACTATGTGGGCAAGTTATTTTATATTTTTTTGTAAAATAAGTAAAGGATGAGTGGATAGATGGATGGATGGTAAAAAAGGTTTTGTATTCATTATGTATGGTGGTTTTTGACATCAGTGTACATATCGGTGTCAGGTGAGCAAGTTTGTACAATAACTCGATCTCAGTTGAAACGATATGGCGGTTAGGTAGGTATTTAGTGTTACTTATCACGTCATTAATTCGCTAGACTGTGATAAATTGTGATATTAAGTGCGCCAGTTACCTTAAACGTAATATGCTTAAGCAAGCGGTCATTATACAGTAGGTACCTACAGGTAATTTTATACTGATGCGTATCAGATTTATGTGTTCGATGTTTGATTCTGTTGTGCTATTTGTCATGTGTCTTTTTTCTTTTTAAACTAGCTATAGGCTGCCAGTATTAAACAAATATAAATATTTGTTTCTTAATGTTAATACTAGCAACTAATCGTAGTTACGTTCGTAAAATAAGGTAATTTAAAAATTAACCCCTTTCATTTTATATGCTGTTAGAAATTAACAAAAAAAAATCATAATCTTCTTAAATTCATTAATAATATTATCATCATCACAACCCATAACTGTCCCACAGCTGGGTTCGGGACACAAATTTATAACTAGCTTCATAACTATAGGTCATAAAAATGTAGAAAGATAAATAAGGCCATGTTTAAAACAAAAATATAAATCGGAAAAATAAAAAAAAAATATTGTTGTTGTTGCCAAATGTCTTATGATTCTAAAGTGACCTATAATTTTTTTATTGTGAAATATACCGTTTATATACATATGTTCTTGTAGGAAATGTTGTGTCGTCAACTGATAATTATTTAATGCCAGCACATGCTCTACGAGTATAATTTAATGCAGCAATTCGTATGCATAATTCGCAATGAAAACGCAGCGAAATAGAAGTCGATGACCGCGTGTGCCGTGTTTGTGGTTAATGAATGAATACCTATCAATATGTGCTGGTTGTTTTATAAATAGCATAGAATAGAATAGAATAAGCCTCTTACTGAGATTTTTCCGGAGTCCTATGATATAAGATATATGACGTATTTCATAATGATATGATAAAAAAAGTTTTATAAATACGTTTCGAAAGTTAAACTATGCCAATATGTTTTTCAAGTGCATCTGGAAAGTAACTAAGTGAGAAAATAATATTCCTGCTGATATAATTTTCTTTTAAATAAAAAAATTATACACAAACTCATAATTTTTTTTCAGGCCAGAGAGTCCTTCACTGTTTGCTGGCTTACTATCCCCGCTCGCTCTTGACCAATATTTTTAATTATACATTTTCTCTTAACAAGGGATTCAAAGCTTTTTACGACAATACAGAGCACCCAAATATTTTCATTCAGTCGGACAAAATCTCTTGTGAAAAAAAAAATTAATAATCCCACCCCACTCGGCTTTCTACTTTGCAGTTTCGAAATATTTGTTCTTTGTTTAAGGATTTTCGTTTAATTGACGTCTGCGCCTTTTATCTTATAAATTAGAGTAAATTATTTTACAACGAGGGAGCAGAGTTCGTTTGAATGATGACTAGGTATAGCGAGCTTGAGGTTTTTTTGGGTTCTGTAGACAAAAAGGAACCCTTATAGTTTTGTCATTACCATCTGTCTGTAGACCACAATTTGGTATTGACATACCTAATTATAAAACTCCTCTGTTTCAAGTGAGGATGGTTTTTTTCATCTACGGGTCTACGCCACTGTGTAGGATGTCGTCGAATAGGTCTTTCAAATACACCATGAGTGTGTGAACATCATTGATCGTTTAAGAAATCCTAGTGTTAAATTTTTCCACAGTCAAGTGTCCCTCAGTGTATTAGCTTATTGGTTGTTGTTGAATAAATGTTGAAAAAAATCACGCAATTCTTCCATAATAAGGAGATATTTTGCTTTGATGTTTGCTTCTTGTCTTATTTGTTCGTTTGTGTTTCTGTTTGTTTGTATGTAGAATGATGCGTTATTCTTTAATGATTAAAACTATATATATATTTAATCACAATTGCACCAGTGCGAAGCTGAGGCGGGGAACTCAATAAGACTTCAAGTAGTAAACCTTAAGGGTGAGTTACGTGGGAATATTTTGTAAACTCGCTACCCGCATTCATGGTATAAATGATGAATAGTTTGTAATCCACGAATTAATTGATAATCTCCGTCCGAGCGTAAATCAATTATTTGTTATTAACGTTACCAATATCAATTTACTTCTTAAATCGTCGACTGATATACGAGCCATGTTTATATCACGATAAATTGCTCACTAATTTGACGAAACCCGATAGAGTAGCAACAATACAAATATAAATAATGTAACGTTTGTTAATATCACGAAGGCGTATCACTTACTAATAATGTGTCTGTTACATAAGGTTGATATTCAATTAAACGGCGCGCCGTCGTGAGATGAAATGCAACATCTGCCATTATGTAATTTGTTGTTTTATTCCCAGCGTGGAGATTGATTTACTGTTATTGGTTCCAGAAGCTACGTTTTTACGTCGATGTCCCAATTATGTTACAATATGATGTGTTTTGTTATGAATTTGGAATGTTTTCATTGTAGCGTTATGTTTCTAACGCTTTATTCCGTATTTGTTTAAGCGTTCGATTGACATTTATAATGATATTATTTCATATTTTGTGACTATATTCATTCCATATAATTATAATTATAAGTTTAAGTTTACAATAAACAAATACATATCGTAAAATAAAAATGAACATAAAAAATGAGTGCGAGTAAAAGTGTGTGTATGTGTGCGTTTAGGCCTGATACAATCAAACTTACTGTAAGGTTGAGATATCACCAGAGATGTATAAGGTAGCAAAGCGGTATGCGAGGCAAAAATCTTCCAATGGGATTGTCATAAAGTAATCCACTAGGTGAATTTTTATTCGTGTGTCACTGTCAAATTGCGTCCTTATGTTTAACGCGCCAATACTATTTTTTTTTATGACACTTTAGTTAACTGGAAATGGTTCAATTTTAACCCATTACCAAAGGCGCATTTCATCGCAGCAGTTAACCGTGACGTTAACAGAAATGCGTAAAAAATTACGGTCTATTTTCCAACGAAGGTGCAACATCACGACCTCGTCTCACCCTTAACTTTAAAATGTCTGTCTGGGAATTGGATCTAGACCTTTCGCAGGCAAGCTCACTACAACCGAGCGTCGGTTTATTTTAAACTTGATTTGCATTTGTCTTCGTGAATTAAGGAGTCCGAGCTTCGCAAATTAATTATCGCGGCGTCCAATTTGCGAGAGGAGACGCCTGAAACAGTCCCGTAACTTGATAATCTACGATCTACTTGCGAACTAAATGGATTGGTACAATGTACAGACACTAATTTAAGTTTGTCACAGTCCCTCGGTTCGATTGCAGCGCGGGGGCAGTAGTCTGAGCGCCGGCGGCCGATTCGGAGAAGGTTAATTCAATAAAGCGTGAAAATTTATTCTCGATCATGAATCATTTTCGTCACTCCACTGTGGAGTCATTGATCTGTTAAAGATTTTGGGAAAGAAAGACGTGTTGAAATAATCATGCAATCACATCCTGGTATGGTCTTTTAACATGAATGAAAGTAACTTAAAATAAGTTTAAATAGGTGTAAAATTTTTGGTCTAGTTTTAAAACACAAATTTAATACAAAATAAATATGTAAAGGAATAAATTATAATTGCGATAAAATACGCACGGACATTTTTTTTTTTTTTTATGAATATATCAGCCATAAAAATATTTATCAAGTAGGAAACTTTTTCAAATTCAGTAGCAAGTCCTCTCACTACAATGCGTTCTCTTTACGAGATCGAAGTGATATCTATCTAACTTTACGTCTGTAATGTTTTGCTGTGTCCTATTAACTTATAAGTTATGGAGTTAGATACCACGTGATGTGGTAAATTTACCACTTACTACCGTTGTTTGCAGGCCGAAAAAAAAGCGAGCAATTTTATTTCTGGTTCTTCGAATGATAGACATAAAAATATTTCACGACGATTTAACAAGAAAGAACCGACCAGGCGTCTAGAAAACTCTACTATCAAACATGAATACTGTCGGAAATATTATAATTACAATCGTTGGGCTCGGGTCTCGTCACACCCTGTCAGGCAGAGCCCAGTTATCTCCATCTGGAAGGACCCAGTGTCATAATCTCGTTTATTTTTAAATTGGATATAAAGGTGAGCAATATCAGAGTTACCTGGCGCCTTATTTTTTTTTGTTGTACAGCAGAGTCCATTATGAGCAGAAGAGGTTAGCTTGGAGCCACGACGAATGAAGCCCACAACAAGTTTTGTTTAATTTCTAAATCAGAAAATAGATAATAGATGTAATTTGTGAAATATGTTACAGACAATAGGAAAATATACAATAATCAGCGGTGATTTGCGTGGCGCGATTTGAATGGGAACTGGGGAGAAATTTACTGTGAAATGAAAAATGACTAGTTAGAAAATAACTTTGAATCTTTAGTTTATTAAAGTTATTCACCCATTATGATGTTACTCAGTAGTCTATCGTAGTAGTTCATTGGTAATTTTACTACATCCGTTCTAAATTAAAAATTATAATATGATCTAAGTGACGAAACTAGAAGATTGAATCCCCTGGAACTTTTTCTCGGACTGAGCTTATTAGTCTACGTGCAGGTGTAGGCAGTGTAGGTAGCTATCCTATTAGTTGTTTTTAGTATTTAAATACACGAATATACACTGTCTATAAGGTCTAATAATCGTATGTTGAATTACAAACTGCTTAGGTACCAAGCAAGGTAGTAGTCACAGGTGCTTCTTAATAAAAGGTTTTTCCTTTATGAATTGATATAAGAATTCTTCATCTTTACTCTATGTTATATATGTACTGTCGATGGCTACCATAAAAATGCATCGGAAAATGTAACTTATGTGTATAAATATAATGCCCTTAGTGCATATTCAAAAAAGCATTCTTGTTACACACATTCGTATACAGAGATACACACATTCTCATACAGCATCATTTTCAGCGCCTCTTTTAATAATTAATTAACCAAAATGAGTAGTCTCAATTACCAGTCAAATGGTTGGGCTATTATTAAGATTTCTTATACTGCGGTGTTGACGCATTTGTCACAGAGCATTATTCGTGTTTATTTCGGGGCCTTACTCTGGTATTACTGTTACCCCTTTTACCCCTTTACTATACATTATAAACATACTGAGGAGCACGAGTAGATCCAAATATTATAGATGAAAGTAAGGGTTGTATCCGCGGTAAGATTAGTTCCATAGATTGCCGCTTAAGAAAGAAGAGAAGAGAACCAACGTAATTCTTATCTTTACAATATTTAACTGTACATTTATAATGCAAAGATAATATTAGTAATTCTGTATTTGTACCTTAACATAATATATAATAATAAATTGATTACAAAATGGTTGCCTTGTCGCAAGACGAGCGATCTTTTCCAGGAATCTTTTTCATAGCAACAGGAATAATATTGTTAGAAGAGTATTTAAAGGTACGTTCTGTAACGTTGAATAAATGATGTATTATATCATTGGTATTAACAGCCAATAAAATAAAAAATAGAGTACATATGAATACAATGCAACCAGTCCTTTCCAGGTATAAATTAAAGTTATGATAGAAATACAATTGAAGTGTTGTAGAGGAATA
>DWPA01007455.1:0-10325 GCA_018251375.1 Calpodes ethlius | reverse complement strand
ACAACATCATAGACTACATCGCCACTTACCATCAGGTGGGATAGTAGTCAAGCACTGACTTATCGTATGTAAAAAAAGAAATCGACAACCTTTTTATTGCTGTTATTTTTGACCATGCAGGTGAAACTTCAGGTAACATGTAGTATCACACAAAATTATGCATTGTTCGGGCTGAACTCATTTATAGAACGCGGGTAGGGAACTCACTTGCGGGTACTTTCAAATGTTATCAATACTTACCAAACTCCGGCGCACGAACTTGTCGATATTCAATCGTCTTGTGATTTGCTGCTTATGTAGTTTTCCTGAATATAAATCGAACGTTCAAGTATACCGTGCACACTGTGGTATAGCGTTGAATAATACAGTTCTGACTTAACGCGCTCACACTTACACTAATTACTAAATTACAAGGAATTGATATACATTTAATAGCAGAGACGAAATCAAATATAGCCAATTAAAAACATAAAATTGATGCATCTGATCAACTGTTTTGATAAGAGTATAAAACATCTTATTATCACCTCATTATACATTACATTACAATAACAATCGAGAAACGAACAGATTACCCGTGTAAAAGTAATAAGTAAACATTTTTTACATATGTGCAATAGTATGACTGTAAAATAAGTATTTTATGTAGATAATTATGTATATTTTTTATCCCTAAAGCATTGTATTCTTGAATTAGAGTAGTCGACTAGACAACACATCGACTTAACAAAGTTACTTCCCACAGTGTGCAAGGACCTCGATCGTTTAAACGTGACACAGCGCGTTATATAAACTAGTACGAAACTTGCATAGCCGGCGATGTAAACAACATTTTTGAACTTAGTAATGTTGTAGTAACAGAGATCCCGGAGTCCTCAACTCAGCGCTTAGGTATTCCATTGGGGGGACAAGTTATTGCTTCAAGAAGAATCAATCTAAGACTTCATATTATATCTTAAATATATATGTGTTATACATTCAGTCATAGAATCTTTGTTGATTTCAGTTGCCTCCAAACGCCTAAACAATTAGAACAGCAATTTGGAGTTGTTCCAAATATATAAGTCGTTGACGTCCAGATTTAGCCACGAACAAAATCACGCCATCTGCCCAAACCGAATGGAAGTTTGAACCGATTAATTGGAATTTTACCGGCCCCAATGAAACTGTTTCTGGCTCGCACTGTCCCTAAATTCGAAATGAAAATCCTTATTGCCTACGACGTAGCACCGTAGCTAATCTACGCCGTAGAACCTCTACGCTAACGCAGCAACGTGGACAGAAGGGTATGGTTGTACTGCTGTCGAGTAGCGATAATTGCAATATATTATTAAATTAAATATTTCACATAGTAATTACATACAAGAGGATACCATAATTTTTTACTAACAATAACTGTTTTCATGATTTTAAGTGATCGACTGACGCTTGTTTTTCAATATTCTATCTATATGTAAACCTTAAGTTAGTTAAAATCCCAGCCTTATAGTATTTAAGTAAATACTCTACTAACAAATTTATCCAGAAAATATGAGTATGAAATATAATAAATTATATTAGAAGATGCGTGGTACAATATGATTTTTCAATTTTAATATAATGAAACTAAAAAAAAATTCAGAAACTCTAGTCCATAATCATAAAACAATTTCATTCTTAATTATAATTTAAAATAGTAACCGAAAAATCGCTTATCGCCTCTCCATTGGTCGTTGGCAATGTCACAAGCGAATACATTATCGTACCAACTCAGCAATGTACCAAGCACTTAATGGCATACCATTGATTTCGCCAGTCTGCAGCTTCATTCAGATGTTAATATCGAGGCGTGAAATCCGATTTGGGTTTGATTCAAACGCATGAGGTAGTTTCACTTGAAGTTTTAATGTAGGCTTTTAGCAGCTGAATGAAAGCTAGCGACGTCTAAACTGTAAGAAACCCTTCAGTCATGAGGCTTTGAGCTTTGGCAACTTATTGCGTCACTCAGAAATGGCAAAGTTTAGAGAATACTATGCCATGACGTTCTGATAATTAGAATATATCTACTTTACGGCGAAATATATATATAAAAGAAAAAAACAAGACATTGACAAAATAACATTATTTATTAGTTTTTAAATGAGTGTTTTCTAAAGCTTTAAATAACTTGTTAGTCTTTAGATTTCTTATTCGAACTTCATAGTATAAAAGAATACTTATATGATGTTAAATTTAATTTATCCTGGACTGAGCACATTTTATTACGGGTACTCACAATAAATTCCGTAACAGTTCAACTTCATTGTTTTATATGTAAAGACTAATAAAAATATGTTTCTAAAACACGATTTAATAAAAATCGTAATATCGCACATGGCGAAAAATTTAATATGTAACTTTGTTGAAGAAATTTAGTTCACTGAAATTCTAATTTGCATAAACCTAAAGAATATTATACAAGTGCTGAGTACCTATTGAAATAATTCTAGGTCGGTTAGAAATATATTACGTGCAACAAAGCGTTCTTGAGGCCGTAATGGTGGGCGGTTTGTAATAAATCTGAACGCATGGCGAGGCTTTCAGAGGGAAAGGAATGAATGGACAAGAGGCTTTGTGGCAGCGATACCGTAGTGTAGTGCCGGCGCAGAACTAATAGAAGGGCTGCCGTCGGAGAGCCTTTTAGCCGTGGTTCACCACGAGTACTACAATACACCCAACGCAAGTTACTCTATTTTTATTGACGTAGAAGAAGTTTACGGTCCGCAGAAAAGGAACGCTTATTGCTAATAAAAAACCATGTATTATAAAATATTAGCCTTCTATCCGCGTGATCCCAGGCAATCAGATATGATTTGACAATGACATTTACATCATGCAAGGAAACATTTTCTCATAAGTGTGGGCAAAATACGTGTAAACCAAAAAGTTCAAATATAAATTGCTGAAGAAAATGAATTCTTATTGCATCCTTTTATTACCATTATATTTATAACAAAACATACTCTAAGGCCGTTTAGTTGGTTTAAGCTACTTCGCCACTAATTTTCAGTCAAATGGGTTCCGCCATTTGTGAGTTACAAATAGATTTAGACATGATTTTCTTTAATCATAAGTAGGTGTGTTAGTTTTCCTTTAAAATTCATTATATATACAACTTTCATGACTTATTTCATATGTCGAAAACCAACTGCTTCCTTAGTATGTAGGTTTTCAAACGGATTGCTAAATCGAAAGGTTGTCTTCGTTAACCTTTACTGTATTTAAATGACCTATTCAACAACACTAAACGGAAAGACTGACGTAACGAACGTATATCCATAAATATATATAATCCATACTCATTTTATAATTGCTAAAGTGTGTTTGTTTTTCCTTCTTTCACGGCGTAGCAGAGCGTCGCTATGGTATGATTTTTGGTATGGAGATATTTGGGAGGACGACGATTACTATAGGCTACTTTTTACTGCGAATAAACATCTCATTTCTATGGGAAGGTCCATTACGACGTATATTATAGCCAAATTCAAGCAAATGTCTAACAACAGAGCGATGCCTAACAACCAGTGATAGAAAGGAATTGACAAACATTTTATTGCTGTTTTTTTCTCACACGTGTTACGCGGGCAACATCTAATACGTAATTCATAATACGTATTTGATCAAACCCCATGCGTCTTCGTCATTAATATATTCATCTACCCTCCAGTAAACCTTGTCAATAAGTTATGTAGTGCAATTAAAGTGTACATATATATACAAAAGGTGTATGATATTATATAGTTATAATGGAAGATTAAAGGTAATAAGCGTACATTAGCATGGTGGTTGACTTCATTATCTGCCTAGCAAGCTACCACTCTCGTCGTAAAGTGAACTGTAAAATGTTTTTACGTGTTTCGCTTGCAATTTTCGAGGAAGAGTTAAAAAGCGAAACAATAACGGTGCATTGCTTAATTGAATAAGTGGGTTCTACCGTGAGTTCTTTTTATAACAATCATGAAATTTTATAACACTTAAATATACATTAAAATTGTGAGGAGGACTCTTGTTGTATCTTTCAGGTTTTGGTTAGAATGGTCTTGTCAAGATGCAGAATACTGAATTATAACTGTATAATACAGTATGATTCCCTGTGTCTTGAATGTCATGGATAAAACACAAGAACACATATATCCGGACGGAGAAAATTAAATTAAACTCGTCATTCAAATTCCTGCTCCAATGAGAATCGTAACTCTTTGAGAGGCGCTCTGTTGTGGTAAGCATTACACCACACGGTTGTGGCTCATTATTCAATGAGTTATGAATTAATAACATCTGTAAAATATGTTCACCTTTTCATTCTTTATCGATTTGAAAGACATTAATTATCTTAAAATAGCAGAACAGATTTATACTCAAAGAAATATGAAAAAGTAACGTAAAGTAAGTAATTTTATTTATTGGAACGCTCTATAATACAAAAGATATAAAAAAAACAAGGACTAAATAACGTCGTTTCTGACTAATGGGAATAATTAAATGTGCTAATTAATTACAAAAGAAAATTGCGTAAAACTGTCGTTTTTATTTTTACTGATAATACATACATACTGATGCATATACTGATACACAATAACAAAAGTTGTACATATAATTAAAAGAATATTGGAACTATATGATAATGAGACACTTGCCACTGTTACTGCGACCACTTATGGGTTAAAATGATTGAAGCGTTGTGTTATCAAATCTCAGTATATGCTTCATCCATCCATCCATCAGCTTTGAAGGGCACACACAATATACGACACCTTAAGTTCATTAATAAAACCTTAAATTCTATAGTAGCTCGTAATCACAAAAAATATTCGAGAAAAATATGAAAAATTTAACCGATATTATTTTCCGCGACGTTCTGTAACCGGTTTAACGGAAAGAAGGAATAATTTACGTCGGCGCGGTCTAATGGGAATGACCGAATTCATAGTAAGCATTAGGTAATGGTCTCATTAATGACGAAAGAAAGTGTAGCCAAAACTGGCGTTTCATTTTTTAATTATAATTCCACGCAATGATAAAATATTGACATAAAAAGAAACGTAAATATATTGAAAATTTATGTTAAAGAGAGATTTGTCAAAGTTTAATTTTTATAGACGTGGGAAAATATAATATGCTGCCATAAAACTCACGTATGTGCACACCTAGTATGTATTGTATGTTTGTGTTCAATTAAAAGTATTCAATCAGAAATGCTGATAGAAACAAAAAAAAAAACGTTCATAACTGTACTAAATGAAGTGAATTTGAGAGGATATGTGGCAGTTGAGTGCAGTAGGATTTTATTAAAAAATGTAATAACATAGAACATGTTTAAACCATTCGCCTTTAGAAATTCACTGTGGGACATAAACCTCCCTTATTTTGCACCCTTACAACAGCCCTGAGCCTTCTGATTCCATCGTATGCCCACTGTCTACTTCAAGTCATCAGTCCATAGAACCTGTTACAACGGTTTATCAGTTTGTTATCGATTAAATAACGACTTACTTAGGTCATATATATATATTATTTAACTTAGATGTCATAATAAACCCTTAAGAAATAAATTTAAATACATTATCATTTAAGTGCATTAAGAGTATTCGATTCGCTCGCTTTTATCGAATCGTATACCATCGCTCTTCTTTTAAAGCCTGTAAGGAAACAAGGCACTGCCAATGGCCCAGCACACAACCGACCCTCGAGTCGTTTACTTTTTAACTTTTACTCGGATTAAGGATTTTATACAACCTAACCGGGTTACCGCTGAGAGTTTAACGTGTAAAAGTTCGTTGTAAATTGTTTTCGGCTAACGAAAAACTGAATTTTACGGTTAAATTGTACGAATAATGTATAAAATTATTACTACACGATGAAACTTGAAACCTTGAAACTTGAAAAATGCACGTAAATCTAAAAAACTACTGCACAAATTTTAATGTGGTTCTCGATAGTAGAAAGCACGGTTCTTAAGTAAAGATTAGTTGTATACGTTGTAAACGAATTTTAAAATGTTATACAAAAACTACTACTTATTATTCTAATACTTCTAAACGCAAAAAATATAAGGACATAATTTAGATTTTTTGTGTAGTATGTAAGGAAAATAAAACGTATTATTACATACGATATACAAATCAAATCAAAATCGAATTAATGTAGAGTACCTAAATAAATAATTAAATAGTTATATTCAGTAACGGAAACCAGATTCGTGCAGTATAGCACGACAATTAACACGACACAACAAAATATAAGCACGAAAAAGAACCCAAAGATTAAGAAAAAAGAATAATATAATAATTGCATTATAAAGAAACTCGAATGAACTCGGAAATCATCGCTGAATTCTCTCGAGCAGCTTCTTTTGCAGTTCAAATGAATTCTTAAAAGCCTAAGATTGAGCTAATACAAGTTAAATTTCTCGATGAACAAGTTAGGACTTGGTTTCTTAATAAAATAGGTTAAAAGTTAGTACGTCGCGTCTTTTCTGTTGAAAGTTAGCGTTTGTCGTATGCACACTGAACTAACTTTGAGAGGAATAAATGCTGAAACTTATAAAATATCGTTATCTAAAGTCTTTTGAAATATCTAACTTGCGGACCCTTCAGCTTAGAACTCCTTGAAACTTTTATTATATAGAAATTGTGGTATCTTCAAATAATGGACGACGGCTTGATATAAGCACCTATAAAGGGCATTGCACTGGTTTCAACTAGTTCGAGTCTCACATAAACCATTAAGTGTGAGCAGTTACTCCTCAAGCATTGGCACGCTACACTATGATGTAGTATTTTGTTTCTTCGGATATATTATGGATATTTATGACAAGTATGATGTAATATTACACTTAAGGTTCTCTCCAGACGAGGCAACTCCTTGATGGTAGTCAGCACAGATACAATTATTTTTGTATTAAAAAGCGTGTTTTCTAAACAATTAAGTAATTTGATTCTTATGTTGCATCGTTCTAACATCTTTTTAAATCTTGTTTATATTATAGTTAACGACAATATAAGGAACATTTCAGAAGCTTCTAAAAGATATGCCATGTATGTTTAAATGTCAAATAATACGATATCTAAACGTGAAGAAATTTACGGTTTAATTTTGTTTTAGTATTACCAATAAATATTACTTTTCACAATATATTAGTTACATGTTTATAAGATACAGATTTAAGTTTAAAGACAGGATGAAGTAGCTTTTCGATATAGAATGACAGGATAGCCTGTTTTCAATTTGTTCAATTTTTATGATCGGCTAAGTAAAATTATATAGGGTAAAAATTCATACTCGAAGCAAACAGTATCAAAACAACACGCCGTGACGTCTGCGTGGTATTTCAAACGGATTTGCATATCAATGCCCACTCTACATATAAATATAACCTCATGTATAGGACACGCTCGACTCAACCTCGTTTGTGCTACAAGCGAACACGGAGCGAGCGATGTCATATTGAACATCGCATGCGGCTTGGATGCCATCTTGTAAAATAATTTGCATGTCAATGCATTCGGCATGTAAATTCGAATGCCGGTCGAACGCTTAGAACGTGACTCGTCTTACAATCGATAATGAATCGGTATAACAGAATATGACGCCCGGCTCGAGATAAACTTTACTAAACTGACGGTGTTAGTCTTGGAACAGTTCATTTAAAAGAAAATGATCAAATAATAATAATAATAGACGCTTACACACTCATACCTCCGTATTAAGGGTGCCCCTGTATATGGCATGGAAAACACAAATAAGTTTTTACTAACATACATGAACGGAGAACAAATATTTTTTGTCATACAAATGTCTATCCCAGCCGGTAATCGAACGTGGGACCCCTAGGTTCGAGGTAGAGTCATTATCAACTTTAAATACTCCCTTGCTTCAGATAATAGAAGCTATAACTCTCGTTAAAAGTTTGTGATACTTTTTCAATCAGAGCAAAGGAGTTCGTAGCAGAACATCTAATATAATACAATTTAACTATTGGATCGAGTAGCATAACTCACAGATGATCTTCACTGAACGTCAATATATTCCGCGTTTATGAAGGGAAGTTATTGATACTAACTTTATCAGAGAAGATGGGTATAAAGGAATACGAGAATAGGTTTGATAGTTGTAAAACAAATTCTAAATCACTACAAAACGTATTTCTCGAAATATCGCTTCTAAAGTAATTGACAATGAAAAACAGATAAACCTTTTAATAAAGGCTAATTTAAGGCCTGTTTCCACAACACTGTTTTATAACATTTTATCGTCAATATAATGCTTCCTTCTATTGATAGTCCAGTACTGGGCACGAGGTTGGGACACTAAGAAGGCGTCGAATATACGTCATCTTGTTGCTTTAGTGCGGATTGCCAACCTAAGTATCAGCATTTTTCTGCCGTTCAAAAACATTCTGCCATGGCTTAGTTACTATACCATGACCCACGAATTAACGTGCCTTCCAGTACACGGACGGACTAAAGATATTTTGCCACTAGTAAACACATATCCAACTTCCACTTCTTATAAATTTGAACTATACCAGATGTCAATAATCTACGTGCGTGAGTTATTCTTAAAAAGTACAAAGGTTTTTCCATCGTATTAATTAACAACTAGATATTGCGCGCGGTTTCATCATTGGGAAAAAGAAACACCAATTAAAAGATGTTGATTCCTTTCTATTATTTATTGCTAGGTTACGCTTAGTTGTCAAACGTTTTCTTTACTTTATCTGAAATATACATCGTAATGGATCTTCCCACAGAACTGAGATAGTTTTACGCGGTAAAAATAAGCCTGTAGCACTCCATCCTCCCAATAATCCACACAAAAACGACGCTTCGTTGCTCCGTGAAAGAAAAACTAAAAACACACTTTGGCAACAACAATAACAAATCCTCTTTATTGTACACTAAAATAGTATACAATAAATAATTATATTATTGTGGAACCCAGTACAACAGGCGCGAAACGGTCTTATCATTTAAGTAGTGATCTCTTCCAGACAACCATTATTAAACTTATAATATTAGTATAAATTGAACGAAGTGGCATGTGCGAAAGGTTTAACTATATTGAACGTTTCTATAGAACTAGTCTCAATTAGAACATGCATAATATTCAGTACTCCGGCCACGAAGCAGATGGCTCGACAGTTCAGAATTATTACGCGGAACTAGTTCCGGATTCAATCTAAGTTCAAGTTCTATAGAACAGGAGTGGGCGACTTGACACTATTACGTCATCACGCTGCACTTCATGATACAATATTAACAGTTTAACAAGTTAATTACTTTAACTCGAGTAATTACTTTCACTTGAGTGTAAAGTAAGTGTGATGTTTGTTGTGTTTGTGTAATACTTGAATCTATATTTTAGTTAAATAATTACTTAAGTATTACTTAAGCATTTTTTTGACTTAATAGATATGAATTTAAACGATGTAAGAACTGTCTAAATTTAATAGTCTGTCTGTTAGTTGCTTAAGTAATTACTTAAACTCTAGTATTTACTTTAACTTGACTATAAATAGAAATTTAAGACTTCTTGAATAGACTCTTTTCTCTATGTATGTAATTGTATGTTTTCTTTGATATATCGTTTATAATTATAATTTTACATATTGAATAGCTTATTTTTTTGCCAACAAATTTGAGGTTGTATAATATGTACTAGGCAAGTTTATTGAGCTGTACCGATACACATTATATAGTAAGAGCAGACCCGAGTTACAAAATGGAATTGGATTGGAATAATCATCAACGGTGTTTGTCGAACGAGATTAGAAAGTAATATTGAAACATTAGGAAATATGATTAGTATAATGAAGTACCCTTTGGAAAGGAGAGTGACCATGGTGGATCTAATAAATAAATAAACTCTAACACACTGAGTAGGATTCTCTGTGTCGCAGGCGGCATGGACAACACAAATCACACGTCACTGACACCCATGACACGAGAGCAAATATTTATCTGTCACATAAATATCTGCCCTGGCCGGGAATCGAAACCAGGACCCCTCGCTTCGCAGGCAAGATCAATGTATACCAACTAGGCTATGGTAGGTTAAGGTATGGTGCCAAGTATGTTAAGATTAGTCAAATTTACCGACTAGATAAAAGGACACTTCGTATAAAAAGACACCATAACTATGGCTGCTTCTCCCAAAGATGGACGAGGCTGTGCGCGAGGAAAAAACCCACCAATAGGAATACACCATTTACCTAGCCTCATATAACTCAGTTCGGGCGGTGAAAAGACAGCGGTTTTGGTGTTATCTATACGTATAAATAAGGATATTTTAATATACATATATGA
>DWPA01007454.1:0-10325 GCA_018251375.1 Calpodes ethlius | reverse complement strand
TACTATCCCACCTGATGGTAAGTGGCGATGTAGTCTATGATGTTGTGCGCACTAACTTATAAAGAGCCTATTCACTGTACACAAATGTACACCGTAATGAATCTTCTCACAGCCTACGGCACTTTTCATTCGTTGCGCCGTGATAAAAATGACAAACAAACAAACAAACACATTTTTGCATTTACATTATTAGTATAGATTATTCTAAATACGATTATTACAAGTTAGTAGCAACAAAACCTTAAATATATACAAATATTATAAATTCGAAAGTGTATGTTTGTTTGACCATATTTCACAGTGCAATCGTCGTTATACTATGATTATTCATGAGAAGATAGCTGGGAGTACGACGAGTACCATAGACTACTTTTCACATCGAAAAACATCTCATCTCGGTGGAAAGACAAAAACAATCAAATCGACAATTTTTTTAATGCTATATGTTAACGTTTACTGTATTACTTACTCATAATACATTACGTGGATTATTTAGATTACTTTAACCTGTTGTCGAGCTAAAAAACATCAATTTCCAGATACACGACTGTATACGTTAATAGGCTTGTGTGATGTACATAAATCATCGTATAATGTCGATATATTCAGGAGTTTTCACATTATCATTTCATTCGGGAAAGATTTTCATAATAATTCTCAAAAAAATTGGTTCTTTGTACCTGTATCAACAAGAAAATCAGATATATTTCTTTCGTTAATTTTGTATACAAATCCGTTTCCGTTTCAGTATTACGATTGGTGTATAATAATATTATTAATATTTATCGGAGATCAAAGTATTAGAGAATATCTACTTGTGTACCTATTGATGGTGTTTACAAACGAACCCTATTGGATAGCTGCGCCATTGTACGAGAAAATCGGATTCCATTTAAGCCTTTTGAAGTATCTGTAAAGCGTCTTCAAGAAACGCTCACAGCTGTTTATTTTTAAACTATAGATTCTCTTTAAAAACGCATTTTAAATACAAAATCAAAATGTCTCGTATTTTATTATTAACGAGTAACATAGGATTGGTTACATTACAGTTTTAATGTCAAAGTTATACTTAATAATTGTAGCAAGTGAACTTGTATAAGACTTTATTTATTTATTGTGTACGAGGCCTTATGGGGAAGATATTGGTTAAAAGTATCTCAGAGTAAAATTATCTTTAGAATATTTGCAAGATTTTCCGTCCAAGATCTTCCGACGTCAAGGCTTTATGAAATCATTCGCGAAAATTGCATATTATACTCACCTTTTTTAAATTTTTATAACGTGAAACTGAATGTAAAGAATCCATTACCGTCCCGTGGGTAATAACAGACAATACTCGATCCATACCTATTGCAGTAGCGGAATTAATTTGAAAACTTCGATCCCAAGTTCTGCGATTTAGCAGAACTATTGTGTCCGGGATTAATGGGCGTGATGTGTGTACGCGCTTTGTCTGAACTCTGTGAATCTTGTTCTCCAACTGTAATAGGCTTTGTTTGCGTGTAAGCCCTTTCTACACGTAACGTAACGAACTAGTTTTTACTCGCGGCGCCTCGTGAGTCCGACGCTAAATTAGCAGACGAATCGAAACCCCTGTACATAACAATTGACCATGCTTAACCAAAGCGCTACATAATTGGTTCTATATTTGTTCTAACGAAATAAATATAATACAAATTTTTTCAGTTTTCGTTTCTACAAAACTTAACTTCAAATAGACTAGCCAGCAATGTCCCTTTAAATTAAACATTTGCGGTTTAACGGATGCACTTAATAATTAGTTTTATATTTGGTCTATCAAAATACATAAATAAAATAAAATACGTGTACTGTTATATTTATGTATTCATAAAAAAATCTTAAACTATAACAGCCATAGATATACTCTTACTCTTGAATACACGTCTAATGGTAAGTGGTCATCATCACCATAAGTAACATGAATGGCATCCATGCATTGACAGCAAGGTAAATAAAGAAGAAAAATCTTTTAAACAGTAGGAACCATGTATGTTTTGCTCGAGTCAAGACCAACATTTCAACTATTTTCGCCGTGTAATAATTGTGGGGGAAAAAAGGTCCTTGAATGGCGTCCACGTCTCGGAAAAAGGAGTGTAGGTCGCCCCGCGACCAGATGGACTGACGACTTGAAGAAGGCAACGGGCATTCTCTGGATTCAGAAGGCTCATCGGTCTGATTGGCGCAAATTAGAGGAGGCCTATGTCCAGCAATGAACTTTTAAAGGCTGATAGATAGAATAATTGTGTTGTAACAACTTCGTTCCCGTCTGAAGGATGCTTAAAATTGCCTGTTATATTCATACAAGGGTCATCGACCCTTGTCCTGACCCATTTATCTTAAGAAGTAACAACGCATATGTTACCAACTATGATTGGAACCAATTATTACCTAACTAACGTAACGTAACCGGACTATTAATAATTATTACTAACAGGACTAACCTACACTAACAGTCCTAACATCGACAGACCTCTAATGAATAATATGCTAGTGTGCCTTACCCACTAAACATCGGCTGTATGGCATACATCCTAAGACCTTTCACCATGTGTGTGATCGTGATTCCAGTTGGAGAGCCGGAACGAATAACCGAATAATAACAAGCTGATATCCTTATTAACACTTAATACTAACTAGAGTCCTAATCAAAATTTGTCACAGGTGTCCATGGGCATCAGAGGATGACAGCACTATAAGGTCGTTTGCTATCCTCATTAAAAAAACATCGCATCGACAAAACAACAGAGAAATTTATGTTGTCATAATAAAGTGAAACCCTTCACATTCATCACATCATTATACGCATGGCACATCCCTAACATTTAATTATCTGTGGTCTCACTTCCTCGTTTTGCCGCTTTGAAGTATATTGTTGTAATACGTTTGATGTATAATTAGAGTGTTATAATTACAGAACACATCTATTATTTACAAATTAACAATTCCCAGCTATCTTCTGCTTCCCTCTCGGAAAATTATAATACCGTAGTCCATAATTCAGAGTGCAGGTTTGGAAACTGTATGAATATTTTATGCGTACCTCTAGAATCTAGTATCTATCTACAATAGTAGTTCAATACTTAGGAACACTAGTACTAAAAGGAAAAGAGTTTAGTTTTAGAATGCATCTATCCTCACATAATACATACTTCAATGTATAACGGAGCGTCATTATGATATAAAATATGGCGTAGAAATTGTTCCGAAAATGAAGTGTACCGTAGGATACTTTTCACTACAAAAAGCATGTCATTTCTGTGGGAAGATCTACGTTTTATCCAAATTCAAGTAAGTGTATAACAACAAAGAGTTGCCAAGCAACCAATGATAGAAAGGAATCGACAACCTATATTGCTACTCTTTTTTCACAGGCAGGTGACGCTATAGGCAATATCTAGTAATAAATAAATACATAAAGAACGACCCTTATCTCAAGTCCCAAAACTTTACAGAAGTTATATAATAAAAATACATACGTATTAATAACATAACTTAATAATATAATGGGCACTGGTCAGCGGAGCGGCTCGCCCGATTAAACGCGTCATTGCCGAAACCGGTCATTATGGAACAACGACCCAAATAACATCACTGTAACTGAATTTACAGTAATGTTCCCGAGCGGAGTTTAATACTATCCTCGTTCACTACATCTCATTACAAGAGCATAAAGTATGCAAATACTAAATGAAACGGAATCTTTATCAAGATTCAAGTTATGTTTGTGCATATAGCATACATACGTGCGGTCAATTCATAGAAGTGCGCGGATACGATTGTTAATAGAAAGTCTGAAAAACATCAATAAAACACTACTAATTTAAAGCAACCTTATGGTTGTTTAAGTTTAGGCTTAAAGGGCTATTTACACTAAATCACCTTTTTAAATAAATCAATATTCAAAAATACACTGTTATACTGCAAAACTTTAGTTTCTCACTATGCTACACACTATTGAGAAGTTTCCTCGTCTGTAGTCAAGTGAAACATCAGGTCATACCGGTCGTAAAAATGCATTGTGATCAGTAGCAAAGCAGCCTTTCAAATTTTAATGTAGGATAAGAGGAATTAGTTTGAATTTAGCTTGCAAGATTTGACACAACGAAAGATAAATAAACATAAAATAAAAGCTTTTAAAAAAACTTCCCAAAAGCAATTAAATAAGTGAAGGCTTCATATTTATTCTATGTCCAAAATTTGTTATGTTTTTAAAGGTAACATATTATATCACCCCTTATCTAGCTGCGTGTAGTAGACATAACATTATTTTTTGTTTCTTCTCAACCAGAAATCTAAGTTTTGACTTTTTCCTTGCCACATCCCATGTTCGGAGTTTAATTTTAAACGTTAAATTATTTCCAATACTAAAGTATTCGAAAACTGTTTTTTTTTTAAGTTTTAGAGGTAGGTACACAAATGGTTAATTATACTCATTTAATTTCCGAACGGAAGGTAGACGAAGATTCTTACATGGGGTGCTGTCCCAAATAATCAAAGCGGATTTTTACGTTTCCTCGTTGAAAGAGCTCGGTTCGGAGTAAAATTCTACGTCAGTGGAGATAGGAGTAAGTATTTTCCACCCGGCGCCAGATAAAATGAGAACTCCTAGCTGTAATCACGAATAGTACGGATTCGATGCAATCCACGTGATATTTTTATCAAAAGAACGCCTGAAAGGAAATCAAATGCTTATTTCCAATATCTTTGAGAACGGTCGTAATACAGAGCAGATGTAAAACAGAGCTTTTTAAAAAAACATCATCAAAACTAAGGCAAATATGCATTTAGAAATAAATGTCTTAATTGTGTCAGAATCATAACATTTGTATCTTTCTGGGTTACTATACGGCCTCACATGGTGTCATGGGCGACATCAGCAGAATGCAAGAGGCTGTAATTACGTATTTGCACCCTCATTAATTAAGGAACGATATTACCATTGAAAAACTTAAGATTTTTTATTAAAATATTTTTTCCATTATATGTAACGTGGTATTTTTTCTTTGGATTATTATTAACAAAACAACAACTCATGATACTATTATCTATTGCTATTCGCCTTCCATATTTAATTGTACACCTCTTTTTTAAGCCTGCGTCCTTCGTCTTCTCTTTCACACACTTCACCTCTCTCCCTCTGTCCATTCTATTCCATCCCACGCTCCTATCGTAGGTACACCTGTTATCAGTAAACAACGTTCCTTTCCTTTATGTAAAATATTGTAATAATCAATATATAAATAATATATTATAACTTAATAGTATAGTGTGTAGAAGTAGGCAGTTAGGCAATGATAGCCTAGTGGTTCGAACTATGGTTTCCCGAACGTAGGGGCAAGAGATCGAATCTTGCAAGCATTTCTAATTATCAAAAAGTTATGTGCGTATTACAAGTAAATTATCATTTGCATCGGTGTAGGAAAACGTCGTAAAAAAATCAGCACACCTAAGAATTCTTCATAATGTTCTCAAAGGTGCGTGAAGTCTAGCAATCTGCACTTGAATATCGTGGTGGACTGCGACCTTTTTCCCTCACATTATGTAAGAAAACTCGAGTCTAGCAGTGGGACAGTTATAGGTTGTGATGATGATGACTTGTAGAAGTAGATACACCTTCCTAAAAGTATTCCTAACGAGATCATGTACGCACTGAGCTTCTTGTTCAAAACTTGCGTGTACCTCTGTGTAACTCTACTCTCTATACGCGGGTGCATCGGTCGCACAGGCAGGGTGCAGCCTCAAGGATTTTCATAGCATTATCCGCTTTACACTCGATTGTCTCCGTACTACGATGAACTTTTTTATATAATAAATTGAAACCATAACCAAGGTATACTAATCAATGACAGACAACAATTAATAACTTTTGAGGACTTATTTAAAAATAATAGCCGTGGCCTAGTTGGTAGTGACCCTGCCTGCAAAACGAAGGGTCCTGGGTTCGATTCCCAGCCGGGGCAGATATTTATGTGACAGATAAGTATTTGTTCTCGGGTCATGGCTTAATTGTCGTGCTATAAGTCCATTAACTATCAGCTAAAGATTCAATAATGCTAAATCAGGTGTCAGAATTTCTGAAGTCATATGAAGGCCTTCAACATGGACGATAGTTATCTAACGACATCAATCGGTATAAGGAACACGTGGAAATGTACGATAGTGTTAAGAAATTTTGGTACACTTGCTATTAACAATTCTTATAAAGTTAGGCAATTTTCTTTGCACTAAAGATAATTCCACGTTATTGAATGTTTTATTAACTTTATTGAATATGAGAATATGAACGTGATACGTTATCAATAATGTATAAAATATCCCTTCGCGTTTCTTGTATCGATATCTTGTCTTTCGTTCAAACTACTGCCAAAAACTGATCAAAATTCATCGAGAAAGTGTTGAAGAACCGGTAAATAATATATGGCGGAAAGGTAAAGTTCGATCCAAGTAGATTGTACGGAGGGTATTCGATGCAAATACCCTATCGGCTACCGGAGACAGGGGAATAGGAAATTTTGATGTGGTATACTTTGATCCTAAATGTAATATACTAGAGGATTCAATTGGCAGTAGTCCGAAACGAGAACACAGCCGACGAGTGGAAAGGAATAAATGAAGATATTTTAGAAATTCGACATTTTATATAGTATTTATTATGTTTAATATTGAGGAATCTGTTGGTAATTGTGTAATTTCTAAGCGCTTAATGATATAACTGATATTGGCGGGATGATGTTCCTAATTATGTTAGAATTCGATAGGTTTTGCTATAATTAAGTTATTAATTAAGGCTACATTATTACATATTACATAAATAGTCTGCGTAGTTACCTACTTGCATACCTAACCATAAAGAACAATAATTTGGCTCTTTAAGGTAACGACAAATAAACAGACGAACCACTTAATGGTATGAAAACTCCATTAATTGAAAGCGTCACTGGAACTCGTCTTTTCCTTCTGGATTTTCCCGGGCCTTTTCTTTCTTTGGTTTTTTCTTCTTTCTTGGCCGATAAAGCATTTTTAATGACTTTCCTACTGCCAGTAACCATAAGACGCAGTAGCCAATTACCATCAGGTGATCCCCAGCTCGTTTTAGATAAAAAGACCTTCCTAACCAAACGAAGGAGCCAGTTTTACCAGATACTTGACGGTAAAATCTGCTGGGCTCTGTAAGAATTTGAGTTTCACCCTGAGGCTCTGTGCATGATGGAGGTATGGTGTATGACAATGTGGATCCGTGAACATATCTGCAGTAATGAAGCAGCACCCAATCTCGCTTGACTGAGATGAATATCTAATGCAAATGTCCTAGCGATAGTGAGAGCTAAGAATTTTAGATACGATATTTTTATCTCTTTCTTTCTTATGTAAATAGCCGAGACGGAGCAAACGAGCCGTTTCATGGAAAGAGGTCAACATCATTCATGGACACCAGCAACACCAAACGCACCACCTATGCATTGCTGGTCAGTAAAGAAGGAAGGCAGAAGATATTAATTAATCTCTAAGCTCCAAGCAGGAACATGATCAGTCGTTACAACTCAAACAAGAACATAGTTATTAACTAGACAGGGTTCATAGAAATAATTAAAATAGAAAGATTTTATGACATTCTTTTGATAATTTGGTTGAATCTACACTTAAAGACTAATAAATATCTCTTAGTTATATAGCTCGATTGTGTAGTATCGATTTTAAGAGAATAACCCTTTTAATACCCGACTAATAAGAGAGGTATTATATTTGACGTGTCGGTCTGCATGCATGTTTCTGTCTGTTACATCAAAGCTTATTATTTAATTTATTAATTTTCAACACGTACCAATTGCATTTTGACGTGCAGAAATTGGATATATTTGAATCGTTCTTAATCAAAACCAATAATTAAAGAGTTTGAGTTTATTTTTGCTATAAGAGAACTTAAGATACGTTCTCCGCACTGGCCATGACTTTTGACAGACTTCAGTTCTTTCAAGTACCTACTTAAGAAGTTGCATGATTTTACAAAAGATACCACAAATTTAAACCGTAAGATTCGAACTAAGCCCAATTCATGCTGCAATTGTGTTCATATTGATTTACAAGCCAGTCAATACAAAATACGGTATATTATTATATTAAAATTATAGTATTCACTTGTTGCCACCTTCAGTGCTTACAGACTTCACAGATTGAGAACGTTTGAAGAAGAAAGGGTGTAATTTCAGTCACGCGCCAAGCAAGGGAAGCGTCACTCATAAATATTGTAATCGCGAGGAAGTGCGATACCTACTCCTTCGATGATGAAATTTATTTAAATGCCTGCCTGCTTATATTGAATTCGTTGCATAACAAAGGGCTCGTTATGAGTAAATTGCGAAGAAAACTGAAGACTGCGACCTTTAGACAAATACCTTTTAGACCACATATTCGGAGACGGCAATATTTTGGGGAACAATTCTAGTTAGTTCTTCTTAAAATGTCTTCTAAAGAACTAAGGTACATTTGCCTGCATAGCAACAAAATAAAAACAAACCGACTTCATTTGCAGTGAGATCGATCGGATTATTAAATTGCTTTTGCTATTGGGTCTGCTAGGGAAGCAAGGCGTTTGAATCAAATAACTCATTTATTTATCTGATTTGAGGAACAACGTTTGCTGGTTTTTTAATTTAGGTTTCATATTTTTCTCTATCAGTAGTAGCTTCAGTAGTGAAATACGTAAAACGATTGGTAGTTAAATACAAGCCGAATAGACGAATAAAGTTACTTATAAATGTTTAACAGAATCAAACTTATTCAGAAACACGCAATACATACATATTTCAACTGATAACTCAGTAATCATTTCTGTACTAAAATACGTGTGACGAATCATGTTATTACAAGCTTAGTTAGTATAGTATGAAAATGTAAATCCGTAATTGGCTTTCAGAACAACTCCAAGCTTTGTAACATTATGAATTAAGAGCTGTGGGTATTGTAGACAAATTTAGTGGACTGATAGTGTCAATTAACACGCACTCGACGAGCTAAGCTATTTTCCCTTTTTAACCGGTTATTAGTGTGTGAAAAAAAACAATTTTATAGTTTAAAAACTTTAAAATGAAACAGATTATAAAATTAACACTTTGACACAGAGTAATATCATCGATGTACAGGTAACGTCTTCAAAAACTGTCACATGTATACTAGAAGGATTACTAAGACACGTCGTGCCGCTGACGACCATCAATTGCTGATGAGCGCGATTGGGACAAGAGTCAAGATGAGGTACTTTATAAACTGGAGTAATTATCATCATCATTAAGATATTTGAAACGGTAGTGTGAGGTTAATTCAGTCTACGTCGAATAGTAAGCAGAAGTTTTTTTTTATTAATAAATAACGCATGAGTGGTGTACTCATGACTTTATACTAGGATTCCTTTTTTCGTGGGATTCATGAACATATTTTAGAAATTACTCACCCAAAGACCGAGAATAGAAATTTAAAGCCATTCCTCAAATTTCTGGCTTGCTGATAATCAAACCCAAGACTCTATAAATGGCAATCCGGTAAGGTAATCATAGCGCCAATCATTACTCAAGTAAATCTCAAAAGAATCTATTGGAGGATGAATCTATAAAGGATCTTATTGGTAAATATTCTAGATATTTACTTACTTTATGAGTCAGGTTAATAACTGAGGAATTTAACACACATTTGAGTGATACATTTCCATTACTCTCGTTTCGGTATACCGTACTACGTCCATGAACTTGTCAGGTAACAGGATAACTAAATTACTGCATAGCTGAACAGTTAATCGCTACATAATTAATGGATTGGACTGTAAAGCTTACGAGGATCGTTAGAAATAGCCTCTTTGAATGAGAAATAGGTAATTGAAATATCTCTAAAAGATATGGATAATTTTAAATCGTCTCTTTAATGTGTCTATATAACATCTTAAATACTACATATTAGGGATTTTAATACATTATTATGTAGATGTACGAGCACTCTCGTCACGTTGTGTTGTGTACGTAATAATGATACATAAATAAATGACTGGTGACCTCGGCTTTCATACTGCCATTATCACAACCCATAACTGTCCCACTGCTTCGCTCGGGTGTCCTCTCACAATGTAAAGGTAAAGGCCGTAGTTCACCTTGCCAAGTTTGGATTGACAGACTTCATACATCTTTGAAAACGTTATAGAAAATTCATGGGAGTGCAGGTTTTTGTCATGATGTTTTCCGCCGCCGAAGTGAATGATAATTAAAGTGTAATACGTACATAACTTTTTTTAAATTAAAGGTGCGTACAGAATTCAAACT
>DWPA01007453.1:0-10326 GCA_018251375.1 Calpodes ethlius | reverse complement strand
TTTTTTGAAAATTAGAGGTGCGTGCAGGATTCGAACTCACGCCCCCACGTTCGGGGAACCAACGTTCGAACCACTAGACTATCTCTGCCCTTCACATAATTATTCACAAATGCATAAAATACTATAAAAGTATTACTTTATGGGCGCAAATAGTATGATAAGTCATTGGCGCGTACATTAATATCAGATTAAATAATAAAAATAGAGATAAGTACTAAAATTAATAAAAATAGAGACTATTGAAATTGACAGGATACTTTTAAGAACAGATGAAGAACTTTCAGATGTTGCAAGTTTCTTCACGATGTGTTTCTTTATCGAAGCAAGTAAAAATGCATACTAATAATATTAATGCGTAAGTGTGGTTGTTTGTTTGTTTGTCCTTCTTTCCCGTCGCAACGTAGCGTCGCTATAGTACTATAGCGACGAATACTATAGGATTTTTACTGCGAAAAAGCACGTAATTTTTGTGGAAAGATCCATTACGATGTATAATTTAGCAAAATGAAAGAAAATGATTAATTTGTTAATAACAAAGCGTTAACTAGCAACCAATGATCTTAATGGAGTCTGTTTAATAGACCAGACAATTCTGTGAAAATTACAGATAATGCAAATACAGATTAAATCAATTTCAAGTGAATTTCGGGTCCTACATTCAATTAAATAATAATTCAAATATGGTAAACTACAAACAGTTCATTAACTAAAGAACGTATGTTATATGAATGTTAGTGCAAATTAATAAATCAGTTTCAATTTGCAAATACTGTGTGTAGTATCTACTACAGTCTAAAGTGTTACATATTCGTAATAGGGCGCGCCGGGTAGAAACAATGTGAAATTTAATGCTAGATCTCTTAGTGCAATTATTTAGCCGTTTCTATGTCATTAGTATTCGGTGCAATGGTGCACATTCGATCGTTATTCAAAGGGTCCTGGGTTCGATTCTCAGCGAAGTAAACATTTTAATGATTAGTTTAAACTTTTGTTTTCGGTCTAGGTGTGTGTGTATGATTCTTTGTGTGTTTTCCAGGGCACCCATGTCACATGGGATCCTAGTATGAAGCAGTGTGTGTAGTCAAAATTAGACTGTAATTCAATTTAATAAAGGATTATTTTACATTGACATTTTTAATGCTCTATTTTCTTTCAATTCTATATAATCGATACCAATATTTCTATATAATTATTTTTTTCGCATTTTTTTTTTGTTTTGGCACTCGATATTTTGAATTCGAAGTATAATATCAAATATTTGAGAAAAAACTCTGAATACTTTAATTTGCTATAATGTGAGCATAAAAAACTAAGTTATATTTGTGGGCCTATTCGAAATCTGTTAAATCGCTATATTAATAAACTCATACCATCGCGAACATTGAAAATGTTTAGAGAGCAGTCATCATCATACCACTATACTACACTATACCACTGCTAGGCTCGGCTCTTCTCACACAATGCGAGGAGTACACGCTACAGTCCACCGCACTGGCCAAGTGTACTTTTTCTTATTATATTATTATTTTTCTTTGCTAAAATACCGCCATCGCTCATCTCTGCTTAGTCTAAAGATTGACTGGACAATGCTTTTAGAATTAACTCCGCCTTTTGTACCACTGTATTTGTAAATAAATAGATAAATGCTATTGCCTACTTTATAAAGCTATGAACATTTTGAAGTTGGTAAATTTCATATTTTGCTTCGTAGACAAATCCGAGAAGATAATTCGACAGAATTGTTTAAAGTGACATAATTTATTTATTTATGAACCGATAGAATTAAAAGAAATACTAAATGTTACCTCAATGTTTTTATAAATCAAATCGAATCCATTTCCTTATGGAATAGATGCCCCGAATAATAATATTTCAGACGTCGAAAATTTACTTTTCCTATATTCATTTTAAGAAAGATCCATATGTGAAAAAAAACCAACACTGGCTGCTAATAAGTGCACTCATAATAAAAAAAAACTCAAAACATTTAAATGTTTTCGATTTAAAGAATTTAAACTCTTTCTGTCAAAACACACCATTCTATTGTGACCGTTTCTCTCATTATTCCTCGAAGATATCAGAGCTCAATGATTTTGGTGTTAACATCAATATGAATCTTCTGCGTTTTCAATCTGGAATGCAAGTTAATCATTACCTGACTCAACGTCGATGTTCCAATTGCATAGTTAACAGGACGTTCCATTAAAGGTCGAATGAACGCGCATCCTTTGACTCCACCCTCCATTATTTCCAAGCGGAAACGTTTTAATTATATTCACTGTGTCGTGTAACTTACGTACTGATGAGCAGTCTGTTCCAATATTGACGTATCTGTCCGTACACGTTGTGGATTATTCAGTCGATGTCTTACGGTGGTTATGAGTATAATATTCCAATTTCATACAACATTTGACCACCCCGTAGCCTAATTGGTAGTGACCCTGCCGGTTCAAACGTTGGCATCCCGACCCTGGCACGAGTTCGAAACCTGCACACCTTAGAGTTCACCAATGTTCTCGAGGGTGTATGAAATCCACTAATCCACACTTGGCCAGCGTGGTGGACTATGGCCTGTACCCCACACATTGTGTAAAGAGACCCGAGCCCAGCCGTGGGAAAGTTATGGGTTGTGATTATTATATGTACAACATTTATATACAAGACATTACGATTACTCTTAACTCATGATATTGGTTCAAAGTTTATTTTTAACATTATTAGTAAGGGGTCGGCCTGGCTTCACAACATATGTATGTAGGAAAATTTCCTCTTACAAATAAAGTCACTCTGATTGCCTCTATAAAATAAGTATAGATAAGTCATAATTATAACTCACAGAAATCAGTGTCAAGCTCAATATATGTATATATAGGGATATATATGACTTCAAAATTGAACTTTATCTCGTTGATATAAAGTTCAAAATGTTTTCTTGTAATGCAGAGACAAAATTTCGTCCACTAGGGAGTATTCAGTCTCTTTCCCACACGTTTTTTAGCATACAATGTAGAAATTTCACTCACCATTAGAAAGAGACGAAATGCTTCCCAAGCAGTATTTTATCGGATCGAATTTTTGTCCCGTGCGAAGTTTTGCACAATCCACTTGTATAATAATTGCCATAGAATTGGAAGACTTCATAAACTTTTAAGAAAATTACAGCGAAGTCTTAGTTTTCTCTCAGGTTTCATTTATTGAAGCAAATGGAATTTAATTTCTAATGTACACATAACTTTTTAATTTACAAGCTCTGTTAGGACTTGAATTCTGTATTTAAAAGTATTTTCTTTCTTCTACATTCTTTTTCGCTAGCAAGATCTTGACTGTGTTGTTGTTGTTCATAGGCCTCGGTGACCATATATCATTAACTGTCTCGTTTGCTTCCTCACTGACTATCTACAGATAGATAACTGCTACGCTATATCTGCTTAAAACATTTGACTATGATAGCACACTAGGCGTGTAGCGGCAATACTTAATATTCTATCTATTCACAATCCTCGGTTACCTATCAATTGTTAAATGTCACAAAATTATAACTACTAACTTATTTAACGAACTATTGGAAAGAAACTTAAGAGGCTATATTTATTTTTAATTCCATACTAATCCCTCAATTTGTGTAAAATTTCACACAAGTACATATAAATAAGGTACAAAATATCAATTGCATATGTAGTTCAATTATTGTTCGATAATAAATGTATTGAGGCACATAATGAATTCCATAATTAAAATCATATTCTATTGTGTCACATAATTAATTAACATTTTCGATAAATAATCACAAATGTACGTCATTGGTGCTAATTAACAGTTTACAATACCCGACATTATTATTAGAAACGATGTGAATAATCATGGTTAGCGTTATTCAAAATTAATTGATATAAACAAATTTGATGACGTCAATCGAGATGTTTTGATTCGAAATGAATTAAATTGGAATCAAATGATGTATGCCAAAAGTAATTCAATTTATGTATATTATATTTATTACTTATTTTTATTTTCAATAATAAAGTAACCAGTTGAGAAGCATATTTTGATCAGGCTATATTACAAAAGTTTAATTATTGGAATGTTTTTGGAATCAATTTTATCATTATATAAATACAAAATATGAACATGTTCATTTATTGAAATATACGTGAAATCAGTTTATTAAATCCTTTTGGTACAAATTGAACACAAACTCAACACTTAGATTAGAGTAAAACACCAAAAGAATAACAAGTGTCATCTTTGTAATTGTTATCCCATTCGGGAATTTAACGTACAGACAGACAAATAAAAATTCAAAAACAAATACATTTTGAATTCTGTATCGTTAAAAAATCGTACTAACATTAAATTTTCAAAAAATATCCAATATTCAGATTTGATCCCGTCGCAGTTTTATTGTTACTATTTCATGAATAAAATGTAAAAGTAAGCAAAAAAGAAAATTATGCTGGATTCGCATCATCGGAAAAATTGTTGGTATTAATCATTTCAATATTCATTTCGGAGATACAGCTTACCGCTGCTGACCTGTTTTGATGAGTTGACGGTGATCATGGTTTTGGAATTTCAGCATTTTACGACCAGACATTATTACTTACCATTATCGTATTTTGAAATGTTTTAAATCCACCTGCAAAAATCCAGTTAGGCAATCTGCCGCTCCAGGTCCTCGTTTCAATTAACTTTAGATTGCGCAAGGATTATATAGAAATGGATTGAGATGGTAAAAAAAAATGTCTGATAGAGATAGTTCATTTGGGAGCCATTCGTCTTGTTTTGAACTTCATATTGAAGATATAGAATTAAAAAATTAAATTTAGTAATTTGTTCTTATTCGATACTGTTATTTCTTTAGGTTTACGTCTGTGTCGTCTTTTGTGATATTCGTTGTTCATAGATGACGTTGATCACTTACCATCAGATGGCCTACAAGTTTATTTTTTTATTCCATAACAACGCCATCTATTGGATCTTTTAACAAACAGATATCAACAAATCTAATGTAAATACGACGTAGATCAATCAACTATTTAAAAAGTGACTTGATTACTAATGAATATCGTTAAACATATACAAAGATATTCCAACTAATTGGTCTAAGTATAAACGAAATGGCAAATCGCCAGATGGACCCAGTTGTAGCAGTATAGCTCATTACGTTCAATCGAACATCCGCCCTTGCTTGCCAAACCGTACAATTACGGTAAACACAAATTAATGCTATGGTTAATTGGCTCTGAGGCTTATCAAACTGTAGCCGCGTTTGGTTGTGCGGTACAAAGCTCATTACTATTAAGATACCAATATTATTATTTAATACCAATTTACTGATAATACGCGTTTAAACGTTATTTAGAAATGTTATTTTTTACTTCGTAAGAATGTTTTTTTTTTATTAAAAAAATTTTAATGCGAATATTTAAGTATTACTTAAAATCGTGTCCATTTTCTGCGAATTTTCGATTAATCTTTATAAAAATCGTAATAAAAATATTAGATACAGTTCATTGCTTCCTTGGTTTCAATCAGAATCATTTAACCTGTCATGGTTTCATTCGGTGTTAAAGGTTCGACTAATCAATCAATAATTAATAATTCCGTCAATCAATCAATTATTCAAATCGTCAGTCATTCAATCAATATTTTTATTTATGTGTAGGAATTTTGGTCATCATTTGGTACTAGACTTTAAAAAGTAGTTTCCAGCTGAGAATAGTACTCGAGATTCGATTAATCGGCAAGTTTCCAAGTAACTAGTTATTATTGATCACCCATGTCTCTTACTTTGTGAATCTTGGGCGCTATATCGATTCTAGTGCTAAACTTTGATGAAATCTACACTCACGTTTTATCTAACGAGCTTTTATCCTATCCTATCTAGTTCCTTCAGTAATTTAAAATAATTTACTACTGCCTCCTCGTCTTCATATGATATTTTTTTTAAATGTTGATTATAAATTGGAGATTGATGTATTGATAAATTACTTTGTTATTCATGTTACATCTCCAAAGTTATCATCTCCTCCCACAGTTCTGAGCCACTGTCTTCGTCAATTGAAATAGATGAGGGTAAAGGAACTTAGCAAACTTCAAACGCCCTAACCATCGGTTAAAATAACGCATAAATATATACCTTAATGCGTAAATCGTCATTGACGATTCGGTGTTAGTATCGATTCGTTAAAGACGAATCGGTGTTCTCATATCTAAGTCGTGACAATTCATAAAGCCGGATTTGTATTTTTGCCGTAATCGTAATTTTTTACGATTCGTAAGTGTGAATTCGGCCCAACAAAATAAAAACGAATTCTATTCAATCACGGTCCGGAAAAATAACGAGTAGTCTACCGTATTCAGAATTTTATATGATTCGTAAGTGAATACGGTCATGAAAATTTACGAAAAAATAAAAACGAATCCTATTCAATTACGGCCCGGAAAAATAACGAGTAGTCTATGTGGGAACAACCTTTCACGTTGTTATCGTTACATATCCTTTTTGTATTAACATACTTATTATTGACAAACTATAAAACTTCAAGCTATAATATAACATCATGATAACCATCTTGGTAGGTATTAAAAAAACAGCTGCAATATATATAAGTTCATATTCAAGCTTTTCGTCTGTTAATTATGTGAAAATTTCTTATAAGTACTTACTAAATTCGTGGCGCTACTGAACTTGGATCTTTCATACAGAAGCCAAATATTAAAATCACTCCACTACATCCACCTGCAGTTATAATACAAGTAATAAACCTTAACATTTCACATTCAGTCGATCGTAAAGGTGTTTTAACTTCTATAAAACAATTACAAACTCAACGAATAAAGACTACTGTGGGATGCGACATTATGAAGAATCCCTAGAAGTACAAACTTTAATCGTAAAACAAAATAAAAGTTTATCCATAAAAAGTTTGGAAGTTAAAAAGGCTGTGCTAAAACGCCTTTGGAATTATTATATTATTACAACCAGCGATTGCTTGCGGCTGTACTTGCGTAGGTTTAGAACTTTGTTAGTTTGTTTTTTTTATGTAAATAACCATCAAAAGTATAGGCTATAGGCATCGAAGTGTTGCCGATCAAAAAAGAAAGAGAATATGAAAATAACTAAATCTGAAAACCCCAGAACACGACAAGTCATTTAGCGACTTTTGAAAAAGACTTGAAAGCCTTTGAAACCTATTTTGGACAAAAAGTACAAAAAGACCTGAATAATGTTATAAATGATACGTATATAAAAATAGACGATATTAATTTATTCGAAATAATTAAAGCTAAACGCAATCTCGTCGTAAACATACAAAGTGAGTCAATCAAGGCTTAACGTTCATCAGTCAAAATCACGGGCAGTTTTAATTTCTATGCAAAGCAGATCTCTACTCATGCGTAGGTACTAAATTGAACAGGTTGGAAATTTACATTTATATTCTTAAATAATACTGTTCTCACGTTAAAAGGAGGCAAAGATAACATCAGAACACTATCTATACTCATAATAAAAAAAATAACGCAAATGATTTCACAACATTTTTTTATTTTTCCGTACCTATTTTTCTACGTACCTATTTTTTACGTACTTCCGTACCTATTTTTACGTCTATTTTTCTCTCGTTAATCTCAAAGACGTCTGAATCAACTCTAATGCTTTTTTTAAACTATGAGCTTTTTAGCCTTTAGTGCTGATATCTCTCGCTATAACCAAAGCCAGATTCTGTGATAACTTATTAAAATAAATAACATAATCATTAAAAACTTTAACGATGATGTCCCTCGGATTAAAATTAGACCCCTGAGTATGTCAATACACTACATAGTCACACTGCATAAATATTCAATACGAATGTCAGCATTACACACATATCATTCAACACTGTATAATCTTACTGGCGCATAAACTGATAATAAACACTATGCATCAATCAACTCGAGCTCGCAGGCGAATGGGAGTAACAAGACTAATGTAATATACGGGAATACGAAGTTATGATTGAAGTTAAAAGTTTGTGCACAGACTCATTTGTCTCTGAAGAATTAGTGAAATTTATTTAACGTGTATTTCATTTTTATATTATACTAGCCGTACCCTGCGCACGTTGCTACGCCAACAACTAAAATACATTTCAAAGACATTACATAAATATTCAATTTGATTTGAGTCGTTTTATTGATTTTTTCATTTGGAAAATTGTGACTGTGGCGTCATCTGTCGAAAATTGGTCGTACCAACTTAGAGATCTTCGTAGGCTCATGCATAACAACTTTGCTAAAGATCATCACATCATTAAATGTATCGTTTACGATTCTATAAAGGACATACAGACAAACATTCATTTTTATATAATAGATTTATCTAGGATTCTAATCCTATGCACAAAAAGATACTATAGCATCAGAGCTATTCTACTTAGCGCATACAATAAATACTCATTACGTAAAAACTGATATAAAACTAATCATTTGGAAAGTGGCAATAGAGGCCATTTTAATTATAGCGCAGCGCAGCGTATTATTAAACGACACTAACATATTAAAGATATATTAACTTTCTCCGATAGCTCTTTTTATGTTCTATAAACTTAAGATATTTATTGATTTTAACATCGTAATGCATTTATGTGTATTGAATCGTTGAATGTGTAAGGTATTAACGATATTATTATACGTACAAATGCGGCCCAAGCCCGAGCAATGTGAATTCCATGCCGTATAAATATTTACCCGTACAAGCAAACCTTTGATTATGCTAAACATAAAGGTTGACCAATAGTATAGGTACACCTAATAAGGACACATTTCTGCAAACCAGATTCAACCGACAAACATTAAAATATAGATAATCTTAGTTATTTAAAATTGAGCCGTTAAAGGTGTTTTTTTTTTGTCAAACACACTCATTATTATTATAAATTATAATATAATTATTATTCATCATCATCATCATCATTACAACCCATATTTGTCCCACTACTGGTCTCGAGTCTCCTCTCATGAGATGAGGGGCCATAGTTCACCACGCTGGCCAAGTGCGGATTAGCAGACTTCACAATAATAATTATTAAATTAGTATAAATGATTTAACGTATATCAAGTTAATGGGTTAAATTTAGGACATTACACCCGTTTCGTAGACAGATCTGAAACTTCGTACACCGTTTTAATTTTGATGACAAAAATTAGTTTCATTGTAAATACAAGATGGCCGTCGCTATTATCGTGCAACATGACAGAACAATCACACGACATTACATATTTACTCAAGTTACGCTACGCCCCACGATTTTGTTTCAGTCTGATCGTTACCGCAGGCTGATGAGTCGATCGTATGATGACCTAATTATTTTTTGGTTTTATTACATTATCTGCATTATTATTTTATTTTTATAATAAATACTATGTAATGCATAATCAATCAGGTCACTTTTGGTTTACATCAGCAAAGGCGGTATGAATTAGTAAATGTAGAAGTAAATTACCTAACCAATTTTCACACATATTTACCCAACAGATAATAGTCAATTATCAACATTTTCGTGCACTTAAATAACAATACTGAACAGGTCGAAAAAAAATACCTAGCTGTGTGAAACCGATGACCTTATTTATTGTAAAATTTACCATGTATTTTTATAAAAACTATGGTCTAAAATTAAAAATTACAATGTTTTAAATATCCTTTCAACATGGAAACTACTTAATTAATAATAGAATAATCGATACTTCGTAATTTTATATATTACGTTGTTTTATACTCTATAAAAGGAAACGGGGGGTACCTTTCTTGGAAAAACTTAAACTCTAGAGTAAATTTAAATGTGTGACTAATGTAATATATACTGTATCGTTTTTATTTACTTAACGAGCAAGCTTCAAGACATGCTACGCCATTATGTTCGCGTTTGTTAATTTTTTTTTCTGTGAATACATATAATAATTTACGACATTTTTAAAGACAAAATGAGTTGTTTGCTTTTTTATATTTATGCGCATGAACATAATGTCTTATTCTGAAATTAAAATAATCCCATCCATACTGAACTTTTGCTTAGCAAGTGTACATATAAAATCGCATGTTTTCAAACTAAAACAAAATAAATAAATACGTAGTCACAATTCTCTTACATCAATACTTAAAAGTTACAGTCATTTGTCCGAAACCGGCTGTTGACTTGTAAGGCATTGTTAGGTTTTAACAATGCCTTCAATAGTGTCATTCTACCATTTTGTTTGGCGTGTTACGCTCTCTCGACATATCTCCAACCATTGTTGATTGGGGCCATAGTTGGTTCAAGTTGCGCAGTGTTGATGTTCTGA
>DWPA01007452.1:0-10327 GCA_018251375.1 Calpodes ethlius | reverse complement strand
TGGCTCTGTTTGATATGTAATGAAAAAAAGTTTTTCTATTTTATTCCATTTCATAGAAACGGGTCACTATACTTTAAAGTCTTTAATTGCATTGAAGAGAGCCAGAGCGAGAGTTGAGATCTTTCGAAGTAAATTAATGACCATCAATCTAATAATATCATATTGAACGGTCTAAAAGACTTTGTAATTAATTACTTACAAGCAGCAGTACTAATTATATTGAAACTCGGTATTATCGTATTGTCTGTCAGTGACTTAAGTCAATTACCCTCTCTCTCGATCAATACAATTACTTTAATAGTAGTAAATACTATGCAACTATATATTATAAATTAATAGTTCAAAATTAGCTTTATATTACTTTATTGAGCGTGTCTAAGTAACGGACGAAGCATTTTATGAATATTATTAAAATTCTGATAAATAATCACTCAACTGCAAACGATTTAATACTAGCAATCATCTAGACAATTTGTATAACTACGAGTAATAGAGTAAATTACCTTTAAAATTAATTAATTTTAATCGTATACCAATAAAATATGCGCGCCATATACCCACTATATGTGGTTACGTTCATAGAATCTAGGGTAATGATTGGACGTGCTAAGTGTTCAATGATGCCATAAATTGAAATACACTATCGAACCATTAATCGTTGAACAAACTGCTCCATTGTACGCGGGAACATTGCAAGGCGCCGTGGCCTATGAATTCACGGAGTTAATGAAGGGAAATATTCGCATACAAGCGTCGTACATATGCAGTGATATATAAAACACGCTAAATATGTTCACATATGTTTAACATATTCGATATTCTAGTTCACTATTTTCAGATAAATTGGCACGAATTCCGAAGTCGTGTTATCTGCCACGGCTGATCCGTCAAGAAGCTGTCACAACAATATTCCTGTCTGAATACATTTTGCTTGTATGACCACAGCATAACGAAAACAACGTTTTCATATAGTCGGTTAACAGAAATGTTTAGCTAGGTCAATTGTGCTAGTTATACAGGACGAAAATGGTGAAATGCATTCACAGATCTTAAACAACATCACGTGAAGAGCGTAAACGCGAGTAAAATTATACGCGCCACATGCTTTTTGTCTGTTGTCGAAAGTGATGTAAGTAACTGCGGTTACTATAAGTGTTCAAATAAACCACATCTGGCAGATATTCTTTAAAAAATAGTATTATTTAATTATAATTTAATAGAGTTGCGTAGTTTGTAATTGTAGGCGTTGAATATAGATCAAATCGCGTAGGTACTTATTTAGTATTCAGATTCAACAAAGCAATTTATCTTGCAGCATATCGTAACCTTTTGCAAAGGCGATAAGAAAAACCTTGCAAATCGCAACTTTTACCGCACATTTTCCTGTACCTACGTCTACGACTAATACCTTTCCTTGAAACTATATTGTTACATGTTGCACTGTAAGGTGATTCACGTTGTACATCAGAGGTTGGGCTTACAAATTCCACGAAGTGTGAAATATCATTCATAGAGCGCCTTCGATTAATTTGCTGAACGAACCAGCCGTGAAATAATTTGCTATATGAATCATTTACGAGTATGTTAGATCTACATGAGATTTCAGTACACTCATAATAAAATATAAATACATTCGGCCTATCAATCACGGAAACATAAAATAAGTGATATAATTTACGATAGTCAAACGGAGGTGTTGTAAAATATTATGTGAAAAATATCTACCTACTTCGTTCGTCCTCGCTGATATGAATGGATTCTCGTAAAATGACTTTTAAAAGCTTTTGAACTGTAATATCAATAAAAGTGTTACGATATAAGAAACCACATAAAAATGCGTTTCTAAAATAATGTTATAGTTGCTTTCGATTTAATTTTTTTGCAATATGTCGATAAAAATCTATCTGTGCATTTTATTTGTTACGTCAATAGTGATAATAACTATAATAAAAGGATTGAACGTCCGTCCATGCCAATCTCGACCTTGACCGTAAACAGATCATTAACATCGAATATAGTTACCAGCTATAAAACTAAACACAGCATAGTTAATAGTGACAGGCGTTACTTTGCGGAAATGAATGCTGTTATTTAATTGATTGTGGTATGTATGCTGATATTGTATCCCTGTATAAATTAACTGAATGTATTTTATGTGGAAAGAGTAGAATGAAATATGTGTCTAAAAGAATATATCACGTTCATATTACCCACATCTATGTATATTTGATAGAGATGTTTTTCATGGATTGTGGCAAAAGAATTTTTATGTTAGTTTAATAAATATGTCATGATTTATTCACGTTGATATTATCAAATACCAGAGAAAGATAAATGTTATAACAAAAATATATTTTTTCGCATTGAAATGATAATTAAATGTATTCGTTACGTTTTGTAAGTTCAGGTTGACAAACGTATATAAAATGTAAATATGAACGTATTTAATTACGTTAAATAATATAAGTAATTTGTTTTTAACACGCAGCTGAGTTGTACATTGCTTTAAAAAGAAATCAGGGATCTAAAATTATGATTAAGTATGTTAGCCTACCTTCCAGTTCCTCATCAAAGAGGCAGTAGTATCTAAGTGAATGTTTGTATGATTATTTTGGGCAGCGTCCCAATCGTTTCAAACCATTCGAAATATTGACCGGACTCAATACTTAAACGTGAAATGGAATTAGGTCGAGGTCCACTTCATTACGACATAGAGGAATCGCGTCAGATTACGGCGTTGTTCGAATTAGATTCACATATTGCTAATGGACAAATGACTCGCAAATCATAAACAATTTTCAAGAACACTCGTAATATATACTCATAGATTTATCGCTCGCGATGTTATGTGACTGGCGAGAAATTATTAATTTTCGGTTTAAACGATTCAATTTCATTTGCAGCAGCTACATGTCTGTCCTCAAGTTTTGATGAACTTGTGAAGTTTTTGTTTTTCCGCCATCATGTTGCATCGGAAATTATAGTGTGTTACCTTTATTATTTATTACGTTTAAAATGCCCAATTCAGGCGAAATACCTTAATATTTTACCAAAATACAATTTTAAGCCTTTTCTCAATCCGTAAACTCTCGAAAAATTGTGAAGTCAAGTTTTAATAACATCCAGTAAACATACACTTTCACAAAGATAGTAATGCAATTTGTAAACAGATAAAATACAACGGATATTTTTCAATTGTACACCACACTTAAGACTAAAGATTGGTCAAAACTGCGTTACAATTCAAGCAGCGATCACTTCCACGCAATATTTATGTACAAATATGTATATTACTTCGGTGGGTGGCGTGGATAACATCACAAATGTTAAATCTTCGTTCCACTGAATGTTATATCACATCCATAACCGCACCCGTTTCGTAAGCGACGGCATTTAGCGCGTGACTAAAGAACCATGGGCTGCATTGCAACACATGGCCCACTTACTAAACCTATCTTTACGACAGGTAAGTTTAGAAAGTACGTGGCTTCAAATTTTAAATGTGTTAGTAATAGACCATAATATATATTGTTAAATCATTCGTTAAGGTATGTGTGGAAGTTTTCCGATTGCTTCCACTACAAGCCCTTTACCCATGAACTAAACATATTGGAGCAGCGATATGACATAATACACGTTAAGTCTCCTTAACTGCAAGGTATACTAATTTTGAGTTGGCTGCTAAAAGGTTCAACGAGGAGAAACTAGGTAGAAAACTGCAGCATGAGGATTGGATAGCTATTATCTCCATACGTAAGGTCGCTAAGTGCGTCCGCTATTCTACTTATTTAGCACCCATCTAACAATCCAAATTATGCAAGCGTACCTTTTTCACGGGCACTTGGCGAATTGGTGAAATCTTGTGTCGAGCAATAGACCTTCGGAAAGCGGTTAGGAAATACTTAACTGGAAAATCGTATACAATATGTGACATCAATATGTGTAATATTGAAAATATGCCTTGTCTTGAACATTTAAGTCACATTTATAATTTCACGCTTATTCAATATGATGGACGATAACGATTGAATATCCTTGTGTAATTATGGTATTGAAAGTAGTTGATACTGTTGTGAACATTTCAAAAAGAACATGAACATAAAAATAATGAGAATGTCCGACGTATTCGCAAGTTGTCACATTAAGTCGGAGTCTCAATAAAAGGCAGCACATAAGCTCGCTGGCGGGCGCGGGAACAAAGGGTAATACGTCTTAAAATTGGTTTTTTGAACAGGTGAGGCCGCGTCAGTCGCAGCCTTATTCACTTTCTTCAACAAAGCAAATAAATAATGAAGGCCGACTGCAGATTTTATTCTCTTGCCCACCTGGATTTATGTGCGAACGTATTTCGGATTGTTTTGAGCATTCTTTCATAACCTAAACTTCGTTTTAAAGACTCGTCCGGTCGTAAACCGTGGTTTATGGCCGCACGTTTAGAAGCTATCGAAATTCGCTTAATTTTAGAAGTTACGTGCTCTCTTCATGGCATTCAAGTGGTAATGAAACCTGTGACTGCATTAGCATATTAGTACACCGCCCGAAATAAATTGATGCAAGTCAATTGTATCAGGAAACTTTAACTCCTTCAAGTGAAGTGAAAAACTGATATGATTTTAATGCATTCATCGTCTCATATAGAATATTGATTAATGGTAGTTCAGTAATGGTAGTCCAAAAAGGAATATTGGGATGGTAATAAAAAAAATAATTACTTTCTTATTAATGGATCGATTTTTCTTGTAAGGCGTCCGAGCTACTTGCTGAGAACGCTTCGGCGCACCTCGTTACTGTAATTACGTCTTATCCCTAGTTATTGATGGCTAGGATTAAGTCCAAGCTGTAACTATGTATGTAAGACTATTGATAAATGAAAGTTATAAACGTTTTTATCACACAAAAAAATATAGCTATCTTAATGACCCCGATCAGATATGAAACGCATATTCGACGTTTACTTTTGACGAAATGCATTTCTTTCTATTAATATTACTAAGTCACTAACCAATCAACCAACGGAAAAAGTTTATATTGACGCACTGTTGTGTACCTACTGGGTAGTGATAAATATTTGGCTGTCAGACACAGATGCACTGACAGACATACGAACGGACGATCCTAATAAAGGCACCAATTTATAGTAAGAAATTAAATTTTGTTTTTTTAATCTGTCATAGCCTGAAATTTTCTTGCCGTTAAACTATTAATAACAAACTACAATATTGTGCAATTCATTTATCATCTCATAACACCACGCTTATCTTTCTCATTTGTTTAATTACTTGCAATATACTGTACCGTGAATCACAGATAAGATAAAAAGATCTATCAGTGCTTTTCCACGCCGCAACCGCGGCAAAACTCGAGCTCCCATGTGACAATGTGCGTTTCTTCATTGAGCGACACGGCGCCGACACGACACCGGTAATGACATCAGTGGATACAGGACTTTATGAAATTTTACTGCTCGCTGTGTCACTAGACGTCAACGATACCGATTAGTATTATGTACCTATGTAATGTGTACACAGCAAATTTCTAAAGTAACGCACAGGTAATATAAAGCTTAACTTGAATTATGCAAGTTATTGAGCTGTTCTTGCTTTAGTATGCAAAATGTGGCTACTGATATCGTTGAATGATCGGGTCCTATCGATATCGTATCGTCCAATAAAAATTGCCTTTGTCGGTATTTGGCATTATAGCTATGATATGTTATGATATGATAGAGGCAGACTATGAAACGTCATAAGTAAGAATAAAAATTCAAACTTACGTCAATTAACTACCGTTGAAGTTACGGTACAATTTATTATGGTCCAGTACCAATCCAATGACCTTAAAATTTCGATCACTCTAATACAGTGAGATAGGGATGTAAATACTTCCTGCATTTTAATACTACATATTTATAATTATACAGATTGAGAATAATTAGAGGTTAATTTTGGTAATTAGTTGGACATTACCAATTCAAAATATTACAATTATGCAAATATCATTACAGTAATAAGGTATTTATGCGATCTTAGTAAAGATAACAATCGTAGCTGTGGAGCTAATTATGATCAAATGTTTCTTTTTAACCTTAAAATAATAAAGCCTGTTAAATACTTAACCACACTGTTAAATATATTTACTCCTACACTACTATAAAAGTAATCTTTCCTCGTACATACATTTTAAAGTTTTTGTAATTTGTTTGTTGTTTAATAGACCATTTGTAATAATATCAGTTTGATGTTATCTTCTATCGATAAGGTGAGAATTACTCACGAACGTATAAGTACCATCCGGGTTATAGTATCAAAACAAACCAAGGAATTGAAATAGAAGGATCTTGAAGTGTTGATAGAGTGCATTGATTTCGCTATTCAACTGAATATTCCAAGGCCAGTATACACTGGACCAAGCGTTCTAGATGCCAATAAATCGAATATAAAAATCGAGTATAACCTAAATGCCGAAAAACCTCTTTACAGTAATGCACCTTGTGTACTTGTGTCCCAATATGAACACGTTCGTGATTATGCAACACTCGCATCACACTTGCCCATCGGCCAATGATGGTTTATTGACTGGACAGCGCGCCGGTTGGCTAAATGTTTGATTTACGGCGAGAGACAACCAACACCAGCCTCATCTTTACGACTGTTTCGGTAACAAAAATACATAACCCAGTAACAATGGAAATTGTAAGCAAATCTAAAACAAGTTTTATAATATAATAGTTAATAATTTATAAACCTTGTATTTATACAATATGTAGTTTACTTCACATCTATTTTTAGCTCATGACAGTATTTCAAGACTCAATACTGAAAGTACTGGCAATTCGTTCTGGCTAATAATCGTTTTTTTTCCTGACTTCAATGCCATCTTCGTACTCTATCGAGACATGCACTAAAAATATTGGCTTAAGTAACATACGTTTCTTTATTCTTTTTAAGTATCTTTTATCAAAACAGATGGAAGGGTTTCACGGTCTGCTGCTGTTGGCATAATATAATATAATAACATTCTTACAGAATACTTTGATTTTTTTATACATTCGTCGTTCTGAATCCTTAGAAATATTCAAATATGAATAAAATATCACTATCTTGATAATATGAGCTATATGCCCGTGTTTTTATTCTTTGGCAGTCCATTCCTTCTTTTTTATCATTTTTCTTTTATTATTTCTGTTCCAAATATATGATACAAATGTTATTTGCTGCAATAACATAACTAACATTTAGCTATTATTAATAAAAACTACTTATATTTTTCATAGGTACTAAAGTAAATAAATATACACACATTCCACTATCAGTAATCGCTATTAAAGTTATAACGTTATCTGAAAAGGCGATTACATTACAACACCTCATAGCAATAGAATAAATATAATCTACTTTTCACGTCGTTCCAAAGAGCGTCTATCTTAATTGGATAAGGATTTAAACGAAGATAATACCAGCTACGTGTGCCTCGATGAAGATTTCTTCTGAGAACGCGCTTAGTTATATTAGTTTCATCGGACATTATGTTCCTTTTAAGTTTTATACGGTATACTAAAAAACAATACCTCCATGTTCGTTTATGTTTCTACCAAGAATTTTTGTCAAGGGAATTATTCCTCTTACTAATGATAAAAAAATATACAACAATTAACCTGTCCAGACCTCTAAACTATCTTTATCGATATTTTAAACAGAAAACGACACGCGCACGACTCAGTTTTAAATTATAATTCATAATAAACTTTATGCCCTTTATTTTCACAAGACGATAAATATTCTTAAATAAGTTAACCATATATCTTACCGCACTTGAGTTTGATTTGAACTTTTTTAATTTATTGTGCTATGTGTGGAAAATTCAAAACAACCACATCGAATTGTAACCAATACCTACAACATTTTGCCTAGCATTGTATTCCCCGCCGGTACTTAACGTGTATTGACTGGCGACGTATTTCTGCGATGCGCTGTGAATGCTGTTACACAGTGCAGTCGCACTGAGCGCTCCTTAATTTTTGCGTGATACTGACCTCCTTTTCCATAAACTCATTTATAAGCAAGAAATCAGTGCAACCTTGGACAATCAATCATGTTTATTGGTGTAAATCACAAAATTATACGACACGTAAAAATGTGTAAATAAGTTGTCAAATACGACATTAATATTTTCATTTAAGTACTGAATTTAACCCATTAATGGTGTACAATATGATACTGATGGAGGGACTCTTGACGAGACCTATCGAAAACTCTTCTAGGTTGCACCAGCGTGGACTGCTTGAGAGGTTAGTCGGAAACCTAATAGTGGGAAGTTTTATTACCATATGAAGACCACCGAATAGATTTAACAATGTTATCTGATAATAACAACCGCGACAAACGACTTTACGTATATTTCAAAACAAAAAAAATGGTATTTACCGTGATGTATCTATTATGATACAAATTTAACTAAATAATATTCAAATTTTTTCTAGGTACTGTCTTAACTAATTATAATTTCTTATAGTATTAAGTTGCCAATTCCGAAGTCACGATTATTGTTAGACATATCGATCAATATCGATAGGAGTCTGATAAATCAGCATCAGTCCGGCGAACAAGTGGACAACCTTGATTATAAGCGCGACACGGGTGACTCAGCCCCTACATTAATTCAGTGTTCTGCCCAAAGGCTTAAAGCATAAATTTCATAATTGCAGACGCGTAGACAATGCAGGAACAAGTGAGGTTGGGGTCCATGAATAATACATGTAAAAGACCGATACCTCCTCAGATGTAGGGTGCTGGCAGAGATACGATAGGACATTATGCACTTTACTTTTATTTAAGTGAAGCAGTTCAGACAATCCACTCCCATGCTATCAGAAACAAAATGTTCTTTTTGTTTGACAACATTTAAATATTTTGTAGCACTCTACGCTTATTCATCAGTCGAACAAAATACACCCTTATTACTAGTTAATAATAACATTATCTCAGACAACCTTGACATATTTATTTATAAGTTTGTATGCAACTCACTACGAATACTTATATTAACTGTAAAATAATTGCAATTTTTATTTCATTACATATTCTCATATGTGCTAATATTCTCACTAATTGACAGTTCTAGAGAAGCCATAAATTTTATTAAAAAATGTAGTGACTTGATACATTGGATCATTTATTTCTCATACGATAGTACGATACGATGCGTATCTTATTAGTGTTGTAATTTTAAATTATATTACAGGTGCCGTGTAACGAAAATATTTTATATTTTGAAACAGCAAATTTGAATTATTTTTTTTGTAAATCTGAATATCGAAAATAAATAAATATTAGTCATGAGCATTCAGCAAATTAATTCATTGATACAGCTTCTTTTGCTTATCGAAATAGTAGTAGTATAGTAGTTTATGGCCACATTTTGTATTGATAACATTTTTCTACGATTGATCTATGGTAACATGGGATTGAATATGCATAAAATTTCAAATTTATGAACTTAAGATGCATTTTTGTTCTATACGTATGCAGATATTGGAAAGGCTAGTGGTCGCGAAAGTTAACCTTGAAGTGTTGGAGCACCGAGATTAACGGCGCGCCCGTACCGACTGCTTTCCCCAGCAAATTGCTATACTCAATATGTATACGGAACGTGACTATACCTGCAGTTTCAAATGATGCTGTGAATTTGTGCCCGTAGAACACTAAGGGTTCATACTCATCTAATACACGAAAATCACATTAATCGCTTCAATTGATTAAATTTTGTTAGCAGGAACATATGACATAATAATTATAGTCTATGTAATTTTATAATAGTTTATATTGCACTTTTAAATGTTGTATTTAATTAAACAAGCATGTGGAAATTTTAGACGGAGTAAACTAAATTTTATTAACATCATTGCAGTGTTATCTTCTGCTGTCTTATCAAAATGAATGAATGTTCCAGAATGTATGGGATATGTTCCAAACATGCTGCACTCGTTATACGTATACACTTTACACGTGATACCCCAACATCCCCTGTTTCGAACACTTCAACATTACAATCTCGTGAGTCATCAACACTCGTAGCAAGTCATAAATATTTATAGAACGTTACTTGCTATGACTTATAACCGTATCCATCAATTTACTAATAGTTTCCCCGTAGTAATTATTGAGCCTATGATTCGGCTAGAGAAGCGATTGGCTATAGCGGTCAACCCATTAACAACAACTGTAATACTAATTTTAAAAATAATTTTGTGTAACTTTAAATCTATTAACTCGTCATTCCTTCTCTTTAAGAAATATATTAAAATATTTACCGTACATTGTTCAAAACA